>VYXD01011915.1:3570-21895 GCA_013397195.1 Hylia prasina
AAAGAGCAAATGGGGAGAGAAGAGATGAAGAAGTTGGATACACACAGGGTCAAGCCAAGCAGATCCGTTGACCAATGACATGACCTTCACAGTGGGTTTTTATGAGCAGACAACCTCCCGTCTGTCCCATGTTATTCCTCACCCTCTCTGTCCTGGCCCAGTGGAGCCGGCACAGACTTGCAAGTGAAACTTTTCCTTTCTGCAGCCGACCTGTTTAAAACACATCCTAAAGCCAAAGGTTTCCTTGTCCCAGCCTGACAATCAGCAAAACCAGGGGAGTTTTGGAACAGATGGAATGGTATGCACTGCAACCATTTGCAAGCCACAAGATTTGTCAGCAAAGTTCTGTCCCAAAGGGCAGAGAGAATGAAGAGTTAAGGTGGAGACTGGCCTACCCCTGGAGCACTTCACAGCACAATTAAAGGGGACAAAGAGAGGGACTAATGAACTGCAGCACATCCCAAAAGAGCACAGGAGCAGCTGAAAAAAAACCCCAAAGGAGCAGCTGAAAGGTTACAGACAGGGTCCAAGTGCTTCTACCTAGTTGTCCAAATGAAAGGAACATCAGGGAGAAGTTGCCAAGTGCCGGGCTCTGCCTGGAGGTGATGCTGCAGTGCTGGCTGGAAAATGAGCCAGTCTGTGCCTCTGGTGCCAGGTGGAAGAATGAGAAAAGAAAGTGACTTCAACCAGTCAGAATATGGCCTGCCATGCTCTTGGTCAGGCTGGTGGGAGCAGCCCGATTAAATGGTGGTCACAGTCCCTTGGGAGTGATGGAAGTGGTCTCATCAAAGCAGGGAACCTGTGGAAAGGTCTGGTCCTGGTCCTTCTCCAGAGGTCCAGTGGTGGTTGTTGAGAGCTCTCGTCCTCTGGGCATGCAGCAGTGATCTCATGGTGTCCCTGTACCAGGCAGGCAGGAAGGTTTGGTACCTCCCCCAGGGCAGGGAATTTCACAATGGGCTGATATAATTCTGAGTTATTCTGGGGACTCCTCGGCAGTTTATTAGCAGGGATGGCCCCCTCAGGGTGGAGGTGGTGCTGCTTCCCTAGAGAGAGTTATCAGGCTTAAGTCATGGCAGAGAGAAACACAGCTCCACCCCCTTTCACAGCTCCACCCCCTTTCACAGCTGAGCAGAAGGTAACACAGATGGGAGTAGAGTACAGACTTGAATTACACCCCATATTGTAACCCAAGACAGTTAGAAAAGCTTAAGCCACACAAAAAAACCTCACATTTCCCAAAAGCTGCCTCTGCTTCCCCTGACTACTCTTTATACATTTGGTAGTGATTGCCACAAGAGTTTTATCATTACACTTACTACACAGCTCAGCTAAGAAGTTTTTCTTTATTCTATTTTTCTTGCTGTGTTTCTAAATTAAAAGCTAATAAAGAGGTTCAGCATCACATACAGTCCAGCTGCTTTTCTACATCATTCACCTCACTGTGTGCCCACATCACAGTGCTCAGTCACCTTTCCCTGCAAGGTTTTCAGGCTGTAACTTCCATCCCTCAGGAGGAGCCTAAATTAACAAAAGCACCCCTATGCCTCTTGCCCCAAGCAGGGATACAGCAACACCACGTGGAAAGGGAGCAAAACTTCCCAGCTCCCATCCCAAACACTGACTCTGGCCAGAACCACAGACACAATGAAAATTTACAGGTTGGAGAAATGAAGGCAGAAAAAACCTCTGTGCCTCCAGTTCCCTGCCCAACATGCTCCAATTCTACACTACAAGGATGAGTCAGGGTTTTAACTATAGAAACATGAAGACTTGACATTATTCTTGTCTACAAAGGAGCTTGCCAAAGCAATTATCTGCCCCAGCAGAGAGCAAAACCCTCTGCACTCTACCAGAATCACAGGGTAGAAACTGGCACAGAGTATACAAAAGGCGCTATATCAGCCCTAAAAAGGTCAGGAAAAAGCCAAATTAGATCAACTGTTACCTCCTAACTCCTCATTGAGGAAAGGCGTGGAAGTCTGAGGCACACCCTGGGAGACCCAGAGAGCAACAGCCTCTCAAGACCAACATATCTTCAACTGGGGCCACCAACACTTGCTCTCTACCACACCACATGCCTAAACATAATATTAAATTCAATACAGTTTAAACAACTGAATTAAAACATGCGNAGGGAGCAAAACTTCCCAGCTCCCATCCCAAACACTGACTCTGGCCAGAACCACAGACACAATGAAAATTTACAGGTTGGAGAAATGAAGGCAGGAAAAACCTCTGTGCCTCCAGTTCCCTGCCCAACATGCTCCAATTCTACACTACAAGGATGAGTCAGGGTTTTAACTATAGAAACATGAAGACTTGACATTATTCTTGTCTACAAAGGAGCTTGCCAAAGCAATTATCTGCCCCAGCAGAGAGCAAAACCCTCTGCACTCTACCAGAATCACAGGGTAGAAACTGGCACAGAGTATACAAAAGGCGCTATATCAGCCCTAAAAAGGTCAGGAAAAAGCCAAATTAGATCAACTGTTACCTCCTAACTCCTCATTGAGGAAAGGCGTGGAAGTCTGAGGCACACCCTGGGAGACCCAGAGAGCAACAGCCTCTCATCACCAACATATCTTCAACTGGGGCCACCAACACTTGCTCTCTACCACACCACGTGCCTAAACATAATATTAAATTCAATACAGTTTAAACAACTGAATTAAAACATGCGCTTACCCCACTAAAACAGTCCTAAGAGGCCAGTCCAAAGCAAAGGCTCAACCCCAACTGCCCTCAGCCTCTGGCTGCTATAAGCCCCCACCCGGCTCGTGATTGGTCGATGCGCTGAGGCGCTCGCACCGCTGATTGGGCAGTGGGGCCAGGGCCCCCGCCTCGCCCCGCCCCCTGCAGGTGCGCGGCGTCCCCGCCCCGGAGCTCCGGGAGCCGCANCGCGAGCCGGGCGGGGGTTCGCAAGGGCCGGTGCCACCGGCGGCAGTTTTGGGCTCTGCAGATGCCCTGTGCGGCTTTTCTGGGCTTTTTTAAAATGACATAAGAACCTGCTTCAGTTGTCTGTTTTTAAGGTGTTATGTTTATAGTAATTGTCAAGTGTGTCTGAGGGACTGGAGAGTAGGTGCTGGGTGAGGGGTTTGCTCTCTGGGTCTTTCAGGGTTTGCCTCAGGAGCCCTATGGTTCTCCCTGTACAGGGTTAATATGTAAAGATTGCTCCAACTGTGGGTTTTTTTTCTGATCTTTTTGGTGCTGCATCAGTGCTTTTTACGTGTTTTGTGTCAATTTCCAGCCTTAGTTACAGCTTCCTATAGAGCTGGTGAGGCTTTTGCGCCTAGCGGGAGAGAGAATTGCCTTGGGAAACTTCTCTACAAAATAAAAGCTTGCTGACCCTATGAGTGGTTTGAGGTATGAGTAAGGCGGGTACTCTCAGGGAGGGTTTGGGCTGTATGGGGAGTGGGAGGCACAGATGTTTTCCTACCTTAATTTCTCCAGCCTTTCATTTCTTGTTGTGTGTGACACTCACTGGGGTCAATGTTTGTGATCCGAGCTAGAATGCTCTGCTCCCTCTCCAGGACCTGCTGCTGCTCCTGCGTGTCTGCTTGGGGCGCGATTGTGGGTGTGGTTTTGATATTTCAGCCTCCTCCCGAGGGGTAGAAGTCACAAACTGAAACTTGCAGGTAAAGGTGTCAGAGCACTGTGATGTAGTCAAAGCTGGACTGTGTGTGATGCCAAAGTTATTAGTCTTTCACTTGGAAAAAAAAGGGTGGGAAAAATTAATCCTTTGTGGTTTATCTTCTTTGTTGATGTATGTAACAAGTTTGATGGTAAAATTTCCATGGAAGTCACTGTCAAGTGCTTAAGAGTAATTGTGGAAAGTAGAGGCAGCTTTTGGGAAATGTGAATTACTTTGTCCAGCTTAAGCTTTCCTAACCTTCAGGCATTCTGGCAGCCCCTGGCTCCATGTTTTATGTGTTTGGTTGATGAGTATCTTTCTACTGGACAGTCCCCTCTAGCAGCTAACTAATTCCCTCTGTTAAAGGTTTGTTAGGAATTGCTTCAGCTGTGGTAGATGGTCTCCACACAGCCAATGCCAGCATCCAGCCACCCAGAGACTGGGCACTGCCACCCTGGGTGTGTGTGGAAAGGTGCCAAAGCAGACACTTCTAATCAAGCTTTTCTTGTCTGTGTAAGTTTGATCCCATCACTAGTGTATTAAATAATAGTGAATCCTCCAGAATGATTTCCAGCTGAATCTGCCCTCTGAGCTGAAGGGCAAAATTCAATTGAAGTGAAATTTTCCTGAGGAAAAGGTGCATTTGTAGATATTACAGAGCTGAGCCTTCTTGGCAGGTCTGTCATTTTTAAGGGTAATTTCTAGCCCAGGAAACAGTGATTTCAGTGTCCTGTCCACACCTGGGGGTTGAGTTGTGGTGTTGCACAAGGGATGTACTTGACACAGGATTCGCAAGCTGTGATGGGAACTGAGGTCAAGCAGTTGGGTTTTTCAAGGCAGAAGCTAGTGAATCCATGGATCTCTGTGCTAGCCAAAAGTAACTGTTTTTTACATGACTGTGCAGATGAAAGATCTGAGAAATTATTCAGCCTTTTCATTGTTTTTGCCCTGTTTCATTGAGGAAAAATCTGTGTTGTTTTCTCCATAATTCCATGAAGCAATAGATCTGATATATGGGAGAGTTCTTTCTATTGGGACTGATCTGGTTCCTGCTTTTTTTTTTTAATGGATTGGTTGGGATATTCATGACAAAAGAATAGAAGAGGAAGAGGCTGCCTGGATTTTTGGTGTGGGGATGGAGCAGCACAGAAAAAATCCAGGCTTTTCCTGGACTTCAGAATGATATTGGTTGTTGGGATATTGGAGGCTGGAAGCTCAGAATGTCACCCATAACACAAAATTATCCAAATCCTTGAAAGATCAGTGCTGGAAATGATGGTGTCCCTGCTTGGGTAGGGGACTTCCCTCAGTGTTTGGAGGCTGGCCACAATGAAGGTGTTCATCCCTGTCCAAGGCCATCTCTCTGCTGGGCATTGCTTGGAAAAACGAAAAACAAAAGCTTCAGCTGAGTAAATGGAAGTTGGTGAGGCATCCAAGGTGGAATGTGAATGTACCCAGTGTAGTAAAGGTATCCTAGAGGGAACCTTCAGGTGTGATCAGGGTCTGACAGAGCTACAGGGCCCTGGGACCAGCCTGTGTGTCTGCTGGAGGACATGTTTAACTGCCCGTGCCAAATACTTCTTTTTCTAGGGAGCCCCAAGGGCCAGGAGATGGAATTTTTGAGGTTGGTGTCACTCAGAGACTGTAAACATCAATGTTAGTTTATTATTCCCTTGGGGATCTGCTCCATGTCAGGTGGAACTGTTCCCAGTGCAGTGGCTGTTCCCATCACAGGCACCGGAAACCTGAAATCCAGAGACATCTTTCAGCTCAGACCTTTGCACTGTTGGGAAGAAGACTTGGAGCCTGGGGCAGTTCAACACCTGTTTCTGCTCAGAGGAATGCCAATTCCCAGTTCCAAAGGTATGGTCTTGGTTGATTTTTCTGCACTGTCTGTTCCTGTAAACTGGGCATTTTCTCTCCCCCAACCAGCAAAAGGCAGCTGGTCCTGTTCTGGTTTGGGTCTAGCACAGAAGTGGGATCTTTGTCTTGTGCTGAAGGGGCAGTAGGTAGAACCTCTAGTGACAAGACAGGCTTGAAATTGTGTGGGAACTGCTGCTCCAGCTGGATCCCTCCAAATCCATGGGGCCTGATGGGATTTATCCAAGAATCCTTCAAGAGCTGCTGATGTCATCAAAAAGCTTCTCTCAATTTTTTGAGCAGTCTTGGCAATCTGGAGAGGTTCCAGCCGGCTGGAAGTTGTTCCAGTTCTCAAGAAGGGCAGGAAGGAGAAGCCTGGAAACTCCAGGCCTGTCAGTCTCACTTCAGTGCCTGGGAAGGTTATGGAGAAGGTGATGCTGGGAGCTATTGAAAAACACTTGGAGGACAAGGCAGTCATCAGTCACAGCCAGCACGGCTTTGTGAGGGGAAAGTCCTGCTTATCCAATGTGACTTCCTTTTCTGACAAGGGAATGTCCCACTGGGGCGGCCGGACCTCGAGTCCTGGGGCAGTTCTGGGCACCCCAATACAAGAAAGACATTAAACTATTAGAGAGCATCCAAAAAAAGGCAACAAAGATGGTGGAGGCCCTTGAGGAGAAGCTGTACATTGTGTATCCTGTTGCCACACGGTTTTTCACATTCTGGGTTACTGCATGGCATTCTCAAAATAGCCCACGTAGAAAATACTTACAAAAGACTAATGTATTAGTACAAGTTATTTCTCACAGTAGTTTATACCGGGCCAAAGGAAGATAAATGAATAAAAATGTTGTGATTACAATTCATTCTTGCTTTGGTTCTGAAATATGGACAGAGTGCTACTGAAGGAACCATCACCAGTCAGCAGAAGGACTGGTGGACAGGGATAAGGACTGATCTGTTTGGAATTTTAGTGGGCAGAAGCCCAGTGGCAGGCACAGGGCCTTAAACATGAACAGGGGCCCTTTTCTCTGGGAAACCAAACTCAGCTCCCCAGGTTCCTGATGTCAGTTTGTAGGAGGTGTTTGGCACTCCAAGGGCAGCCAGGGTTCCACCTTGTGGCAGCTTGCATCTGGGAGAAATCCTGATCCATTTGGAATTTTAGTTGACTCCTGTATTCACCCAGGGAAGGCAGATGAATGAAATTCAGAACAGACCTGCTTCTTTTTGCATGTTTTGTTCTAAATTGTTTATCTCTTTGTTACAAAGGTGCTCAGAACAACCTGCAGCAGCAGTGCTGTGGATTAGCAGGGTATCAAAAAAGAAAAAAACCACGGTCCACACAGGATATCTCAGAGTATTTTTATTTAACAAAAATAGCTGTTTAATTAGAAACCAACAATGTCCATTTGGTTACAGATTTTCATAGGCATCATTGTTAACTCTGCATACAGCTCCAATCAGGCTCTATAGTCACCTTGTCACCACAGCAACAGCACAGCTCAGAACCTGAACAACATCCAGGTGTGGCTTCCAGGAGACATACACAGCATAGCAAGCCTTTCTATTAGCTGTGTTGCTGCCACAGTTTCATTACTTTGGTACAAAAATCACTGATATTGCTATAAGTCATTAGTTAATTTGTGGCTTGCTTTTGAAATAACTGGCCTGTTCCCCACCAAAGATCTGATGTCTGTACGAAAATTATGACTAAAATTGAGCTGCTCCTTTTGGTCACTTGACAGGAGTGCTGTACACTCACTACCCCTGCCTTGTTCCAACTACCATCAGACCAAGGAACTCAAAGGACAGACTATCCCTGTCCCAGGACAGCTCATCAGCTAGCAATTCATGGCTTCAGATTTTATTTTTTTTAAAAACAAAAAACCGTAGAGAAAGGAATATATACATGGGTGGCTTCAAGTTTGCATTTCAGGATAAGGCAGTTAAGTTTCCATGTGTAAATGCCAGTGCAGCTGAGCCCCTTTAGGGGGCTGTTTCGGGAGGCAGCCTGCAGAAAGAAAAGCTTTGGGGGGAGTGGGCTCCCCTGAGCAGCTGGCCTGGAAGGGCTCCCTGGATCCCAGGCAGCACATGCCAAACACATTAATCAGGCACCTTGTGTAGCAAAGGCTGAGGCTCACAGAAAGTGATGAGAAATGCCCCAGCCAGGGGGAAAACACCTTCCCAACCGCAATAGTGTGAAGTCTCCATGGCACCAAAAGCAGATGATAAACCAAAGCTGTTTCTTCAGCTGAAAGAAGAAAGGAGCTCTAACGAACACACAGAGAGAAGGCACAGAGGGAAAGGCTGCATTGCACCTTCTCCCTTGCCAGCTCTCCTGTACACTTAAACTCACCACAACCTGCACAGCAACAGGCACACTCCATGGGCATTTGTTACTGTGCTGGTCGTGCTGCCTGAGTATCCAAGTGCCCAAGCCCAGAACAACTCTGTGCAACTCCTCCTTAGTGTTGAAGCAATTTGGAAAAAATAAATCATTTTTAAATACAGCTATGAGGCAAATTCCATATTGCTTAAACTGGACAAAACAAAAGAATTGCCCACTCTAAACATTCATTTTTCTGCTCATGTGGAAAGAAGAGGTAGAACTAGTGGACAGAGACCTAGCAGAAGCATAAGGGCATTTTAAACTAACGGTGGAAAAATGACAGACCATAAATCATCATTTTCCAGAGCCTCAGGCAGTCATTGGGCTAACTAACATAATTGAAGGTGTTAATTTAATCACCACAGTCACAATTCTCTAAGGGCACAAAGAGTAGCTTAAAATCCTGTGAGTTACCTTCCTTCTCAGTGCTAATATACACCACCCCCTGAAACAATCCACCCGTGGGTTGTAAGGCAATGACTCCTGTAATCAAAGGACCTGCAGCCCCAAGGGACAAAGGCAAAGTTGTCCAAGAGTCCCTCGGATTTGCATTTTGCCTATTTCAACTCCCTCTAAGTTTCCCCTCCAGTTACAGTCCCTGGGGCACAGGCCTCTGTGGCACAAGTAGTGCTGCTGATAGCCCACCCACCAGTGCCACAAATTGCCCCAGGACAGTTGTATTTTTGGGGAAGCACCATGATCAGCTCAGGTAAACCTCTGACAGCAGGGATGACAGACAGGATCAGGAGAAACAGTACAAGCTCCTCAAGGAAGCATGTGCGTATGCAGAACCGTAAGTGTACCAGTCCTCCAAACAGAGCATCCAGCATCACAGGGCAGCTCCAGCAAGAGCCACACTGCAGAGCACAGTTCTCAGGCACCACCTATCCCAGGCCTGGGGCTCTCCACAGACAGGTCTGTTAGTGTGCCCTCATTTCTGCCCTGTAGCAGCACCTCATGACAGAGAGCAGCAGCTGACCAGACAATCACAAAACTGCCTGCAGATGGACAGTGTTAGACTAAAACCTCCCAAGGTTCTCATTCTTTGAGAAAACTTGCTGTTCTTTGCTGCACATCCCATACATGCAACAGAAGAACAGAAGGCATTTTAGAAAGAAGGTATTTGTTCTTACTTACGTAAGAGCTAATACATTCACCCTCTAAAATGTGCTACTAATATAGTATAAATATGGATCATATACCATCAAGGTGACTGCCTTGGGAAGAAAAGGCAGAGATTAAAAACAGACCTGTGTCTTCATATGTAGTCACCAAGAGTCTTTACTTGGTGCACTACTGGCTTTCAGGAGATCTGCTTTGCACCTGCTCTAGTCTTGTGTAAGCTCTCACAATACTGCAGATGCCACTGACCAAGAACACCAGTGAGATGGCCGCAAAGTAAGAGGCGTAAATCATGAACTGCAGACAAGAGGAAAAGAAAACAAAAAGTGGTTAAACTAAGCAGTTACCAGATTTACAGGAATGTTAATAAAATAAATGAGTTCCCTTCCACTTCTAAAATACCACGAATCAGTGGTTATTCCTCCATCAAATCCTTGACCCAGAAGCAAGTAGCTGAGAAGCTTTACAGCTTTGTTTATCTTCCTCCCTTCCCCATCTCCATCAATAAAGGTAAGAGCATCTATCATACCTGGGTGAAGATGTCCAAGCCAAGTCCACTGGCATCCACAACAATCACAGTGAGCAGAGTCTGAAGTGCTAAAGCAATGAAAGTATTGACCCCAAACACCAGGGCATACCTCTCCACACTGAGATTTGTGGCAATTTGGAACCTGGAAAGAAAAGGACAGCCGGGAACATAAGGGAAAAAGCAGGGGAATGCATGAATGGCAGCAACATTTCTGGACAGAACAACTATGCAACCTGAGCAGTTACATTGACTGGTTTAGTATTTTCCACAGCTAAATTACCTTGCACAGATAGAGTCCTTTTCTAAATAGGATCACGATGGACTGACTTAGAAGCTAGAAGAGACCCACAGACACAAGCAACCCCTTTTTTAAAAACAAACAACCCAACCCACCACTTAGGGAGCTCTGTGCATTTCAGTGTTACTGCAGCAGCCCTGCTCTCTGATGTAAAGGGTCTTGTCACACGGAGAAGATGCAATGGACTCTGACCCCAGAGAGCTGCTGGCAATCTCAAAGCCTCAGTCTGTTGCTGCATGGTCACCTTTTGCATCCTTCTAACCAGAACGCCACTTGCAGTTGCCAGCTTCAGCATCACCCCTCTTCTTGTGCTTGAGCTGTCTTGGAGTGATTTTGTGGTTCAAAACCAGCTATGCTTTCCTCCTCAAAGTGGCAAATAACAGTGAAGTAGTTTTCCTACAGGTTAGAGGAAGTTGATGCTTCCACCCAGGCAAAGCATTGTCCTTTCCTCATCTGTTAACACTTCAGCCACATTTATGAAAAACATCCCCCTAGCAATCAGCACTATCTAATATTTAGAAGTAGTCACTTCAGTGTCACAAGACTTTTAAGCTTGGGCTCACTGCCAGCTAAATTTATCTCCATGCTTCAGTTTCCAACCTGAACCACAACACAAACCCTTGCAACAGACTCTTGTTACGTAGGAAATGCACTCCTTTCACACCAGCTGTAACCTTGAGAGCAGTTTATTACAGAGATACTCACGTTGCTATTGTGATTAGCATCATGTAGATAATTCTGAAGATGACATAGGATGCATAGCACACCCAGATGTTACGAACAGTGTCCATGACATACACAGCAGCAGCAATAAGAAAGGAGAATAGGGCAAGTGCCACTTCACCCCACATTGCCCAGGATGTTTTAATGTGACCCACAACAACGACTGCAACAGCTCCTGTGAGGGCAAGGAAAGCATAAATCTTAGTAATTACAGCTGGAGCACTTTGGAGATGGTGCACTGGGAGCTCTACAGCCCCCAAGAGCCAATAAGTGGAGGACACAAATGGGAACACATCAGCAGCTCTCCTTCCTGACCCCTCCCTCACCTGGAACCCTGCTGTAAACTCCCATTTACTTTTACAGAAACAGGAAAAAAAATACATAGGTCAATGCTGACTGCCTCTAAACTCCCTGGCTCCAGAGACATGACAGCCCCAGGCTCAGACCACTGCCACTCCATCCTCTGTGCTTGCCTGTGGCAGTGCTGTCAATAACTGGGCAATTTCTGTTGAGAAATGCAAACCCTGGTTCTCAAAAGCATTCACCTAATTCTTTAGTGGTGTTTTAGCAGAGGGTAGGAGGGAGAAAGACACTACTCACTTTAATACACAGCTGTTAGAGCTCTCTCCCAGGAAGCAGAAAAAACTACATTTACTGTCATCTCCACACTGGGCTGTAAGAGTAAGTAAGATGAGGAGTCCAAATCCTCATCTCCTGGGATTCAGCTTAATCACAGGCTATAATCATGCACTATTGATTGTGCAAGAACAATCCTTTACAACCCAGGCAGGTTTTTAACTCTGATTTATGAGGGAGGTGGGGATAGAAGACAAATCACAGGATAGGAAAACATGTGGTATTTTGTGCAATTCAGTGAACAGACAAGGTGTGTTTCATGCACTATCACAGTTGCAACTACCGAGAAGCCTACATACATATTTTATTAATAGAAAATTCCCATTCCAAGTAAGCCTTGTTCTGCAAACAAGCCAAATAGCAACCATCAGTATAATGGCTGTATACAGCAAACCAGACAAACAGCATACTGACAAAGGGAGGTTTACAGGACCTCTCTGACAGACAGGATTGTGTTCAGCAGTAGAGCACTGCACAGAAGTGCTACAGTGCAGTATCTAAGCTCTTTGTAGCCCTTAGCTGGTGTGCTGTCTTAGAAAACCTACAGGCACACCAAGACTCCTTATGTACCACCAGTTTGCACAAGCCTGCAATCCTGTCAAGACTTTACATCAATCTTGCAGCCTGGTGAGGAAGCCTTCCCTATGCCAAGGGAAAGGATTTACTTTCCCCCACTAAAGTCCTCTTGGTGCCTACTGTGACATGACCTGACTAACATCTTGTTCTTTGAAAGTCTGGCTCCCCCAGTAGCAAAACTTGGAGATGCAAAAAGAAGCTAAGTCCTAGAGCATTCTCCCTACTGGCTCAATTCTGAAATTTGGGAACAGACATGAAGATCTCTTGGCAATTCCCAAAACTGTACTCTCCCTATGTGCCAAGGTTGTATCACCTAATTAAGACATTCAGTCTCTGTCCTTCAGTGAGACACAGTCAGCTGATCCAGCAATTTCACAACCCAACCTGATAAAGGATTGCCGCACTGCGAAGAAGGTGCAGGGATGCAACCTAACAGTCAGCTGCTCTCCCTGGAAGGAATACTATTTCCCTTTCCCAGGGCAGCAAGCTGACAGCTACGTGACTCACCATGCCAACTTAAACCCTTCTGCAGGGCAGGGATGGCAACAGCACCTTATGCAAAGGTTGCCAAATGTTCCTCCTAACTGAGCACAGAATGACTAAGAGAAATGAAAATGGCAAATCACATCTGGGATGCAGCAGGAGAGGTATTTCTAGTACAGGGAGAAGAGTGGACAGCATGTTCCTCTGTAAATCTGAGGCCTCACTGAATAAAGTTGAGTGCAATTCTGATTATCCACCTTCGAAAAGAATGCAACTCAAACCAGGTTTGGTGCAAAGATGGCAAATAAGGGAGAGAATTTGGCTAATAAGGAAGAGAAAAAAGAGCTTAACTTTACCAAAGAACAACTAGAAAAACCTGGCTTGTCTGGCCCAGAGCAAAAATTTTGTGTTAAAATACAACCTTGGCATGACATCAGAGATAAATAAACAGCTCATTAATAAATTCAAACTGGAAATCAGAAGTTAGAGCATTTGCACTAGCTCCTAGGAAGTCAGGTCACTGCATGCTCATTCTTGACAGGTGTTAGGACTTCCAGCACTGCCACACACTTCAAGCTTTTAGCTGTGACTATTAATTCATTAAACTTTGCTTCTTTCAAGCAATTAATCTCTACCAACTGGAAGGATTTTGTCTTTTGAGCAGTTCAGGTTAATTTGCCTGAAAACATCACCCAAAATGATTCAACTATTTATAAATATGATACTTGAAAAAAATCAAAATGGGAAACTAAAAACTTCAGTCTTAAAAGAGTTTAGCTCCATTGCTCACAGGCCTTTTAAAAACGGACCTTGTTATCAAAGATGTTCACAATAAGGTTTGAAGAATATCCTTCCCGCCCCTTTTAAATTATTTTTTTTAAATTGTGCTGCTGTTAGGCCACATTATGGGTCTTTTCTTCCTTGATACCAATTCTTCTCCTTCTGGGACAAAGGTAGGATGGTAGAGGAAGCCAATCCAAACAAGAAGTAAGAGCCACAGGCTCATGCTAGAGTGGAGAAACAGTGTATGAGAGCAAGCTACCTAAGGGCAGGTTTAGTACACCAAGGACAGAATAGATAAAGTCATCAAGTTGCCAACAGTTTCAAACCCCACACTAACAATGGCTTTTGGACCAGCTTTTAGAACTATAAACCAGCCACAGCTTCCTGCCAAACTTCAAGGAGGATGCCCAAGGAAGCAACAATAATTTGTTTGTGTACCTTGGTTTCTTTTGCCCCCAAGCAGGTGATGTCCACAGCAGATGATGGAACAATGACTCCATCAAAGAAAAGGGGCACACTGCAGCAACATCTAGAAAACCTCTGTAAGGGTATGTTAGCTATTTTAAAAAGGGATTGTCCTAGTTCTGGTAATGAAACAGTATTAAACAGCTTCATAAACAAATGCTTGTGTTGACTGACCTACCTGTCCCTTTTAAGTCAACCAACTTCTTTCATCTTACTAGCTTCTGCTCCCAACAGTGCTGAAATGACTAACCATGGCTCACTGCATGCTGTGTGTGTGTACAGGAAACCTTCACAGGCTCCTGGAGGAAAACCAAACGCACAGGACCCCACGTGTGACTCTGAGTGGCTAAAACAAACAACCCCACTGTCATGGTGACAGCCAAGAACACAGTCAGCCACATGCCTGGAGCCTTGTGCCAAGTATTTCAGAATGAAGACTGGCTTGGGAGGTTCCTCTGAACACCTACGTACTGGACTACAAGAATCAGGGCTGCCTCAGCAACTAACTCACCCTGAGCACCCCCGCCTGTGTATGTCAGCAAAGACTCACCCCTAATGCCTCTCCTGCATGCTTGGGGGAATGCATGGCACTTCCAAATCATGCTCTAGTGACCTTGAGGGAAACAAGACATTTCTAACAGCTAAGAGCTAAGCCAGAAGCTTACCCAGGAGCGTTGAGGCCGCCTCCACAGCACCGTTGTAGATGTCCGCACTGTGAGAAGGCAGCACCATCTCCCACAGGCCCTGAGCGTAGTTGATGACCTGAAAGTAGCCACAGGTGGACAGTGCCCACCACACAGACCAGCAGAGCATGGTCCTGGAGGAGTAGCACTGCAGGAAGTCCCGCCAGAGATCTTTGAGCACCTTTATGATGTCTACTTTCTGCTTCTGCATAGGTTGGAGAAGAAGGGGAGAGAAATGTTAAGTCTTTGTTTATGAATACTTCACACTGCTCCACAAAATTGTCCCTCTCAGGTGGTCTGATCACCAGTGAGTGACAATCCCACTCTTGGACACAAACCCCCACAGAGAAATGAATAAAAAGCTTTCCCATGCCACAGTCTCTGTGCCAAACAGGGCTGTATCCTTACATGCAGAGGAAGGGTTCAGTCCCAAGCACCCCTCCATCTCTGGCTCTCCCCAGCACAGAGCAGGGACTGCCACATGTTGTATGAGCAACTGAAGGGTACCAGAGAAGAAACACCAGAGAAGAAACACCAGAGAAGAAACACCAGAGAACAGGACAAAACATCCACTTTGACAGGACAGGATCAGAAGCCAGCTATTTACATCATAAAGACAGTATCACTGACACTTTTAAGTCCTGATTCAAATTCAACCAGATTTTGTAGCACAGAGAACTGTATCTGTCCCCGAATAAGTTGATTTTCTTTAGAACAGGCATTCGGAGTTTATAAATACTCAAAGGAGCAATCTCATTACTACACACTCTGCCCCTGTTGAAGCTCACCAGGGCTTCAAGAAGGTGAGAGATGTCACCTGGGGATCTAAAGGGAAACAGAAGCGACTTCCACCAGACACTGCTGTTGCAAACGGCAGCTCCTGCACATACAAATGCCCTGACAAATGGCATGAGATAAAAAATGAAGCCTTCCCCTCCAAATCTTTCTAGAAAGAGCATGAAAGGGGGCAGACCCTTAAAAATAATTGAAAATAGATCAATTCTAGCAACAGGGGATGACAACAATCAAAACTGCTTTTTACATACAGGCTGTTACAGTCCTGTTCTTTACCACTTTATGTCAACAGCAGCAGAGGAAAAGAGCATGTCTTTACTTTGTAGACAAAAGCTCCTTACACTTGCTGCATGCAGACATGGACAGACATAGTGTAGATTCTGTAGGGCAGGACCCTTCCAGGCTGAGTAGGAGGAGCAGTTACTTCATGCGAGACTGGGCACAGCCCCAAGGCCCACCCAGCACCTCAGGCCCCAGTGAACTTGGATTCCCTGCAGGGAAACAGACAGCATTGTCACAGGACTGAGCTATTCCACATTATGCTGTCACACATCCAGTTTCAGAGTGGTTTCCAGACAGCGACAGCAACTTTGAGCTCTTGGCATTATGCCCTTTCCCTGGGGGAATCATGCAGTGTGTGCCTGGGAAAGACTATTTTCCATGAGCAATAAAACTCATTTCAAAAGGTTCCTACCGAAAGACCACAGCCTGAAACCTGTCCTGAACTTCCTTTCTTCCACTCCTTCAAGGGTCACTGATTTCTAAGCATTTTTATTAAACACTACACAGTCCCACCGGTGCTTTGCCAGTGGCGTAACTCTTGCCCCGCATGTAGATACTGTTCCTCCAAAGCACAGCAGAACAACTTGGGCAGAGGTGAGCTTGTGGCAGTGTGACTTAAGCACACAACTCCCACACAGATGATTTCACACCCAGCTCAAGTTTAGGCGCAGGAACACAAGAGAAGGGAACGGTCACACACAATCCAAAAACTGATGTGGCTCTTCAGCCCCAAGCATGTGTCTGATAAGGCAGAAAGGCCCACCTGCCCTGCCCTGCCCTGGCAGTGCCTCTTCAGTACAATTATTCCTACAGCCATCCATGTTTGTGAAATATGGTCACTGTTACCTCAGTAAGAAGGACAAGCATCACACTCCAGTGCTTCTCAGCCTTCAGCACCTGGTGTAAGTGACCTTTGGGGAGTTAGGCAGGTGTACTTGCTCCTTTTCTAAACTCTTCTCCACTACATGGGTACTACATGTACTCTCACAGGAGAGGAGTACGGTAAACAAAAGGGACAGATAAGTTATAGTTTTATGGCACAGAATTTCTCGTAACAAATACCCTTCAGCACGCAAGCATAGCTCAGGTAAAAATATCCTTGCTCACACAAGGTCGTGCTGGATGGGGCAGGATTGAGTCCCTGGAATGTTAATACCTTTAATTCCCAGCTGTAGCTGGAGAAGCAGAAAGCAGCCATGGATGCCGCCTCCCCCAGACCAGCTACCTGTGCCTTACTTGCTAAGAAATACCCACTGCTGACTAATCCAGCAGCTTCACTTACTTCCTGGCTTGTCCTCAGAACCAGCACAGCCTCCTTCTGTCTGAGGAGCAAGGCTAGCCTCTCCCCAGGGCACCGAGTCCCCCTGCCAGGAATCTCCACGTTTGCATTCTCTGGAGCAGTGTGGCCAGCAGGGACCTGCCCAGCAGGCAACTACATGGGGGCTCACATTGGGCCTCAAAACCGGGGGCTGCTCACTCAGGGTGGGACCCAGCACGTCCCTTCCCCAAGCAAAGGGCCCTGCACTTGTTTCCACACAAATGAAACTTCCCTTCTGCCAAGCTATGCAGCCCACAAGAGTCACAAGTCAGGGCACTACCTTGGCATTCTCAGGGGCTGCATTAAGCTGACATTATGCTGATGTGCTTGCTGCAATTTATCCACATTCTGCCCTTCTATAACTAATCAATGTCTGCTTCCAAGTGCCCTCAAGAACTACTGCAGTTTCTCGTTCCTAGATCAGTTTCCTGCCAGGATCATACAATGAACGCCAATCATTACACAGTATATTACAGTCTAACTAGCACAACAGTTGGAATAACAATGTCAAAATGCGAGTGCAAGAAGAATTGACTTTTTCTGCAAGCCACTGGGTGCATCCAGAAGCACACACAGAGTTTGGACATATGCTCAATGTTTAGTGTCCCAGAGATGTCCCTTGCTTTGTACCATTGGATGGCAATCTGATGTGCAGAGCATTCAAACTGCACCCTTGTGAGACATGAAGAGCAATTTCAAAAAAACTAAGGAGCAGCCTACCATGCTCAAACAGCAAAATGATGCCAGTAGTAATTCTCCCTGTGCCATAAATAAGGAAGTGGGATAAGTAAGGGGATTTTTTTTGCCATTAGATATTACATCTCTGCTGATACGTACATATATGCCATGTGTGACAACCACGTCAGTATGGCATCATCTACACATGTAAACTCTGGGCACAGCTCACCTGTTTCTCTGCTGAATGACCCTCCCCATTTAAGGGAACTTTTGTCTCATCCTCCCAGCCAGGTGCCCTCTGCACATCGGGATGATCTTGGACAGCCACTCCATTTTTACAGTCCATGACCTTCATTTCACAACTAAGCCGCTGACTTTCCAGGTGATGAAAGAAAAGGCTTTTCTGTGGCATGGGCAGGAACCACGCCGTGCCAAAGGCAATGGATATGCTGGTTAAGGAGACAACGTTCAAGCTGAAGAGGGTCCATCCCGCCACTGACACAAGGACCTGCCCAGACACCGAACCCACTGTGTAGCCCACCAGGGTGGCACTTCGGCAGTAACTGGTGACCTTCTGGTACAGGTTGATATCGACGACACTGTAGATGTAGGAATAATAGGCGATGTCGGTGGCAGTCCCCATCCCGTAAAAGAACTCGAGGAACTGGATGGCCCGCAGCCCCTCGGCGTACAGCAGCATGAACCAGGTGACGATGAGGCTCAGGCCCTGCAGCAGGACCACGGGCTTGTACCGCAGGTAGTCCGTGGCCAGGAACACGGGGAAGAGCAGCGCCAGGTAGGAGTAAGTCCACACCGGATAAATCTCGTTGAACACCTGCGGGAGGGAAAAGACGGCGGTGACCGCCAGCACTCACGTACCGTGAAAAACGCACAGACACACATACCGCGGGGGGCGGGGCGGAGAGAGAAAGGCGGCCGGGGTACCTGGATCTCGGAGAGGTTCTTCTGCAGCAGGTACCGGGTGAGGAAGGGCTCCGACGGCCGCACGCTGCAGAAGAAGCCGTAGGCGCAGAGCAGCGCCGTGGGCAGCGCCCAGCAGCACGCGACGCCGCT
>VYXD01011915.1:21977-54507 GCA_013397195.1 Hylia prasina
CGGGGGCAGGTACGAGCCTGGAAACCCCGGAATCCCCCTCAGCACAGGGATCCCTGCCGGCAGTGCTGTGCTTGTGCGGCCTTTCCTGGCCCGGACGCGTTCGGCCGCTCACCTCTGCCGCCTTCTTCCCTTTCGCGAGATAAGATGTTGAATCACTTCTGTGATTTAATAAAGCAGCACCTGGTTGTCTATCCAGAAGAAATATGAGACAAGAGGGAAAAATAAAACTATTACATTGGAAGTCATTATCTAAAGTTTTGCCCAGTACTACTAGAGCTTTGCCAGTCCTCCAAACTATTTGCTGTTTTTCTTCTCAGTCTGTTCCTTTCTATCTACTTGATTTGCCTTTCCCTTTGCTCCACTCCCTTGCATTGCACTCCCACGACATTGCTACCACTCCTAGGGCTTCCTACTTTATACCTACAGTTTGTTCTCCAAACTGGCTGATGCCAGAGAGAATTCACACCAGGGGTCAGGCCTCCCACCTATGCAATTGCATATCCTGTCTCCTAGACATCTGGATATACAGAGTTGGGTGGGAAAGAACAAATTCTTCTCAGCCCCAGAAGAGATTCCTTGCAGCGCAGGATTTTACTACTGTCTATTACTATTATATATTTGTTAATATTTTATTGCTGTTATTACCATTATCATACCTTTGTAAACATAGCTACAAAGAGGATTTGGGCCTTAAGATTACTTAACTGTCTGTAAAACACAGCTAAATATTTTGGTCTTGATCGTCTGGCATCAGTGGTTTGCTGCTTTCTGGCTTTCTTCTGGGTCTAGCAAAATTTCCTTTCTATTGTTCTCCACATTCTCTTCTGTAGAAAACCGGCAAGGTTTTATTTATTAAAAAAATAATGAGATTGCCATTTCACTACCCTTTAGCTCGAACCAAAACTCCACATAGAAAAGAATCAGTTCCTGTTAATATTGGTGTCCATTTCAGCCAACAGGCAAGGCTGATCATTTCGAATAGCATGGTTAGAGTGAAATGAGCTGAAACGACAACAGATGAACGCGTTGCCAGGGGTTCCGTCTCACTTAGCAGCGCTTCTGTCCCGCTGGCATGTGGCCCAGGAGCAGGTGATAAAAGGGACATGGGCTAGCGAGGTGTTGTGCACATTGTGACCAATCGGGGCAATCGCTTCGTGCCCAACAGGAAAGAACAAAGCCTTGGAGTTCCCGGCGTGCCCTGCCCGGAGGCAACAGCTCCCACAACTTCCAGGCTGCTCACAGGATCTGATGGGCGGCCTTGGTCTTTTCCAAAGCAACAATCCCTAGAGTTGTGCCACTGGAGCTCAGCTGCTGTTTCCAGCGGATTAGAACGAGTTACATCCGTTCAGCCCTTTCCCTTAGAAAAAATACGGTCAGGCAGGCAACCTAGATTTCTCCTCCAAAAACTGGAACAGAAAAAGAAACTGCAGAATTTTGATTTAAGTACTCCGTGTTTTCTCAGGGCTTCAGATTTGTTCTCAAAAGAACTCACCTTGTTTTGTTTTCATACAATATTTTCAGCCTTTGGGAACAAGATAAAATTTTATTCCCTGATTTTTTTTACTTCTATCTTTTCTTTCTTAGCCTTCCTCCACATTTTCTCTTTCCACCGCCCCACTCTACTAGAAAAAGTAAAGAAAGGTTAAACATGTTTGATACTAAAAACCTCAGTGTTTCCAATATTTTTTTCTAAGATGGAAGACAAGCCTACTTAAGAAGTAAGATGGAAGATAACCCTACTTTTCTCATAAGCTGAGAAAAGTAGGGTTTCTCACACTTTCCTTAATCTTACCTATTTCCTCCTTCTTTCAACTTCTGGCCTGCAGTGTATTGTGGAGGAAATAATAAAATATATGTGCATGAAAAGTTCTCTTAAAGTCTTGCCAAGTTGTTTGGAGAAAAGCTAGAAAAGCTTCTGTAAATTAAAAATTTTTAAAACTGCACTCTGGTGAAGCTGTTGCTCAGAATTCTTCCCCAGTATGTGAGAGCACTAAGATGGTACAAATATTTCAGAAAGTATCCAGAAGGAGAGAATAAAACAGATTTTTGCTGAGCATGGAAGGAACAAAGGCAGAAATGTGACAAACAACAGCAACCACTTTATTTTATTTTATTGTTTTGGCACTTATAACTAATCTGGAGTAGTAGGCTCCATTAACCAGTATCTATGTTGGAATGAAACAGAATTAGCAAGGACAAAAAAAAAATCCAAAGTATTTCTGAAACACAGGATAATTAGTTTAGATCAAAGCCTATAAATGATACCTGTCTGTTAGAACAGTAGACTGGATATAACCTTGAAGGCCTGTGCCTTCTACTTCCAACCCCTAGTTGATCCTTTGATAATCTGGGGGCTTTCAACAGGAAACTCATAAATATGCAGCCATAAGGGTCAATTTAAAACCCCTGTGCTGAAACACAGAGGAGGGAGTAATGCAGCATTGTAGTTCACTGGAACACAGCTGATACAGAAGGCAGTCTAAAATCCAAGCTTCCAAGACCTGCAGAAATACAAGGACAAACAGCCATCTCTCCAAAATATAGGAGTCATTAGGACACAGGTTACTATCAAAAGCCTCTGGCTATCAAAAGCTATCAAAGCTTCTGGCTTCTGCCCCACACACCACAGCAGGCTCTGCATTGCATCCAATGAGGCAGAGAGCTGTTAGAGATGAGGCATTCATGGCTGAATTTGAGGAACTACTTGCCACAGGATATCAGAATAACTCGGCTAAGATGGGTCATGTTGTACAGCATTATACATTTCCATTATGGATGTAACAGATTAAAATATTTTGCAGTCAGCTACATGAGGAAAAAAATGGAAAAGCCACTTAAGTCTGCTACAAACAGTGGAAAAATTTTCATGGGAAGTGCTAAAAGACAGTACAGTAGTGATGATACAAAGAAAAACACTTAGAAGAAACATACCCTGTACTTTTATTAAATGAAGAAGCAAATAGATTGGTCTGGATTACTTGGTGCTTGGTGTATGTAGGTCACAGTGGGCTTTACACAGTATTCCTCCCATTAGGACTGGTGTTAGAGATGTGCCCAGGAACCTTGAGAATGATCCCATGGTCTGTTTTGGAGAGTGCTGTATAAACATTCAAGAAGACAGAGTCCCTACCTTGAGATTGTAATTAAAGCATGATTCAAGCACTGGGTGTAACAAACAAATGGAGAATGGAGCACAGTAATGATAGGAAAGTGTAGGTGGATAAACTGGTTATGATGCAGAATGAGCATGAATAAACACAGCAAGAAGAGGAATATTTTACACCGATGAAGAGGAGTAACTGACTCATACAAAACAGCAGTTGGTCCACACAGGACAGTGCTGCATCTCATTTCTGTGCTGCTTCATAGTAACCTTGATAAACAGTCTTCCCTAGCACATACATGGGCACGGGCAGAGCCTTTATCTTCCTCTCTCAGGTATGAGCCAAAAAAAAATCTTCCCCTCTCATGAGACATACCTCATGAGTGTGAGTACTTGTGAAGTTGCAAGCCCTCCTTTTGTCCTGTAGCACTATCCTACAATTCTGATCAGCCCACCCACCAGTGTTGATGGCCATTTCAGGGAGTGCTGGAGGATGCTCAGAAGATTGGTTATTTGTCTGGAGTCCTGACCACATTCCCATTTGATGCTTTTTCTGCAGAGTTCTCCTGGCACTTCACTCAGACGTACTCTTGCCATGCACCCTCATGTACATCTCTAAGAAGAGCCCCAAAGCCCAGATTCACCTTTGCATCTGTGCTGATGCACAGTTCAGGTTTCTGAGTGGATACAGAAATAGGATCTTTATTGGTTCTAATCCATGGGTAATATGCAGCTTTATGTCTCCACCATGCTTTGCTATGCCAGTGGTGTGCAGGGACCATCCAGTTTGCAGACTCCTGGGAACCTTGGTGAAGGTGAGCTGGCCCAGCTTCAGTGCACGTATCCCTGCAGTGCAGGTGTTACATTCAGAACCAGCAGAAAAACTGGCAAAAATTGAGGTTACATCTCCTTGAAAATGCAGAGGTGTCTGTACCCATCCATGTGAGACTGCCTGCATCTTTAGACTGTACAGGGCACTTCCTACAAACCTCTCTGGATACTGGACTGCTGCATCAGGCTCTGAAGAAACTACTGTGGTGCTGCTGTCAGTGCCTGTTTCAGAGCTGCTCAACTGTTTTCACACACATTTCCAACTCCTTTCCAATCCAAGTGCAGACACAACCAGTTTCAGTGTCTGTGTGAAGGAGTACAGCCACCATCTCTGGAAAGAAAATGGAAACACTTGGTTGCACCAAGTAAAGGTGGATGTGAGTAAAGCACAAGGCTTCAAGCACAGCCACCCATGTGCTATTGTCACCTGCAGATAGTCAGCTTTGGACACCCTGCAGCCTCTTGGAAACTGGAATGAGCATTAGAGGGCAGCAACTTCACTGTGACGCTGTTGGAGGCTAAAAGCAGTTAACTTTGGACCTTTGGATCAAAAGGCATCCATCCAGATTCGTGAAGAAATTATTTGCTGTATTGCTCTGAACTTTGGCACCACATTTCTCCCTCAGATCAAAAGAGCTTATGTTTGCTAACCTTCATGCTGTCACGTGCATCTTTAGTCTCTGAGAAAACTGCAGGAATTCTTGCTCTCCTTGTGTATTTTGCAAATAGTCTCAACATACACGGACTTTCATTCCACAGTGTGTAAAAGGCTGTGCAGGAGTGAGTGTTTTAACTACAGATTTTCAAATGCCTTGGCAAATTCAATCTAAGATGGCCGCTTAATAAAATTAAAATACTTTGTGTATGTGGTCCAGCTAGGGTAGAGTTAATTTTCTTCACAGCAGCCTGTATAGTGCTGTGCTTTGGTTTTTTGACTAAACTAGCACTGATAACACACGTTGTTTTAGCTGGTACTGGCAGTGTTTGCTCAGCACCAAGGCCTTTTCTTTTCCCCACCCTGCCCCACCAGTGAGGAGGCTGGGGCTGCACAAGAGGCTGGGAGAGGACACAGCTGAGCCAGGGGATGTAACATCCCAGACCATGTGATATTGTGCTGAGCAAGAAATGCAGGGGGAAAGGAGAAGGATGAAAGGGGAATGTTCAGGGTTATGGTATTTGTCTTCCCAAGCAACTGCCAGGTGTGTAGAGGCCCTGCTTGCCTGGAAGCAGCTGAACATGTGCCTGTTGATGAGAAGTATCAAATTAATTTCTTATTTTGCTTTGCTTGCATGTGGGGTTTTGATTTGCTTATTAAACTGCCTTTATATCAACCCACAAGTTCCCTTTCTTTTGCCCTTCCAATCCCTCTCCCCCAGCCTGCCAGGGGAAAGCCATCAAGTGACTTGAGTGAGGACTTAGCAGCCAGCTGGGGCCAACCCAGTCCTTTTTGGTGTCCAGTGTGGGGCCAGAGGATTTTGAGATAACACCCCTGATCAGAGTGTGCTAGGTAGAATTTATAGCTGTTACTGGCAGGGGTTCATACTTTTTGCCTTACTGTGTATTAGGGCCTGGCACAATAATGACTGGCTTGGACTTTTGCTATTTATTGTAGCACTTATCACCTTACTCTGCTGTGCAAGGGAACATTTTGTTATCAGCAATGGCCACATGTCTGGGCTGGCACAGGGCCCAGACATCCCTGCTCTACTGGGCAGGCTGGAACACCAGTGGAATGGGGTTAATTCCCATCACAGCTGCCCACAGAATGTTGTGGCTTAGATTTGTGGCTAGGACAGTGTTAACAACACAGGAGTGCTTTAGGTGGCACTTAGGAGTGTTTGCATGGTGTCAAGGCCTTTGCTTTTCTACCTCTCTGCCCTGCCAGTGAGTAGCTGGGCATGGATAAGGGGCTGGGGAAGGAATGCAAGCAGGACAGCTGACCCCAACTAACCAAATCACTGTTCATTAGTAAGTAGAAGCAGAATCTTCAACTTGTAAAATTGATGCAGATGTACTGAGTCATGCTCCTTCAATTGGTTTTGCATTTATGTAACTTTACATAGAATTATGTGTGTGTGTGTATATATATCTAGATATAAAGAACTAAGTACTTACTTAGAACATTAAAGATCACTGCCTTCCAAAAAATAAATGATGTCAGTTATCACATAAAAACCTGGTTCTGCTGAAGTTAGCAATCATTTATTGACTGTTTTCTAGGGTCATCATTCCAGGGTTTCCTCATTCCAAACTTTACATTTCTTTCTTTTATTTTTTTAGTGAATATGGCTTGTGTTGCAATTTTGTGGTGGTGTCAAACAAAAATAAATTAAGCACCATTACAAAATACTAAGAAACCAGCCTTTAAAGATGAAGCAATTATTCATACTGTTTCACCATTTGAAATTAATTCTAATTGGCACTGAAAATTTTACTTTCCTGTTGCAAAATTTCACTATTACCAGAGCTACTACTGTAGAGGCAAATATACAAAATAAAATGTTGATGCCTTTCATGCTACAATATTAGCTTTATTTTCCAGTGGAAAATTACAAGTTTGTGACATAGTTAAAAAAAAAAAAGTTTGTTTAGTTTTTACACTTTTTTCACTCCTTGTTCTATACCTTCTCTTTAAAATGCATGTTCTGTGAGAGAAAGAAATGAAAAACTACTGAAATGAAATTGGCTAACACTATCCAAGGTTCAAAGACAAACTACTTTAAAAATCTGCTGAATGGTACCTAGTGTGGTAAGTAAAGTGCTGCAAATAAACAATTTACAGGACAGAAGCCCAGAACACTACTGAAAGCTTAGCTAAAATTCTGCTGGAATTAATAGTTCATGGACTGTGTATCTATTTTCAAAAGTAGTCATCCTGGCAAAAATCCATGTAAAATCTATGCACAAGAGTATTTCCACTAGTGAAAACACTGTTAAATTGTAAGAGAAGATGAAGATGTTTCTGTTACCCTGTTTCATCTAATCCTCCTCTGTCACCCCCAGGCTGTACTGCCACTGAGCAGCTGCAGTTCTCAAAGGTTTCCTCACCAAGGGAGCTCCCTGTCCCAACAGTCTTATGTCCCAAAGTGCTTATGGGACTGAGCTACAGGAGTTCTGAATTCTCGTTTTGGTTCTCCCATTGCTGTTCCGCGACCTGCCAGGTTAAATCATTTCCCTTCTCATTTATGGGATGGAAATGCACTGCTGACCCCCTTTTTCCTTGCCAGGACACTGAAGATGAATTATGTGTGAAATCCACAGCATTCAGGTGTGCTGGGTATGCAAGAACCAAACCAACAATACCAACACACATTCTCTGAGAAGGGGTTGCACATACCTCAGTGCTAAGACATGTCCTGCCCTTGCCACAGTGTAGGTGAAAGACGTGGAGGAGAGGCCACCCTGACAATCATTTCTCACCAAGGCACTGCTGGAATGCAGCACCACAGCTCCAGATCAGCATTGTTTTTCCCTCTCAGCCTTATGTATGGAGAACATCCACCTGCTATAGCTTTCTATTCCTCGTCTGTGCTGCAAAAGCATTACAAAATGGAGATAGCCAGGGCCCAGGATCAAGGCCAGAGTCTCCATTCCTAGGCATTTAGGACTCAAAATTAAGTAAAAAGTAAGACAGAGTACTGGTGATAATGAAGAAGTGATAATACTAATCAGAAGGGACTACCATTTCTTCCCAGAGAAAAGAAGCTGTTTTCTGAAGTGTGTATTTGTAGGAATGAAACACCTGCCAGAGAAATCTCTCAGTCCTGCTGGTAAAACATCATGTTCCTTTGACGAAGCACACATCCAAACTACTAAGCATGACTGTTTTAAGGGTTTCTTAAACACATTGTTCTGTATGATGACTGCTGGCAGGTTAAGAGCTCCCAGACTTGTCAGTCCTTTTGACAGCCAGACCCCCACCAAAATCACAGCCATAGAGTTCTACCCGAAGGGCAATCCCACGGTACCACGTTTTTGGAACAATGCGGATGAACCTGGACAGGATGGGGGGGTTAAAAAAGTTCTTGACGTGCCCATTGCTGTTTGCATTACCCAAGAAAACCTGCAAATACACAAACACAATTAGTTAAAAGGTGGCACTTGAAAAAAACCCTCTATTTTCTCGTTACAACCATTCCAAGCTGTTGCATTTAGTCACAGCCAGGGTAGATGGACTGGCTCATTTCTGTTTTAAACAAGACTACAAGAAGTCTCTTCCTAACGTGCTGGGTTAAAAGTAGTTCAGGCCGTGCTACAGCCAGCAATAGCTGAGTCTGAATGGATTAAACAGCCTCTGTTTCCATCCACACCAGAAAATTTGCCATTCTAATTTCTAATGGACCAAACCACCCAACTTCCCTCATTTTACTGCTGCTAATTAACAGCCCTTGTGGGTTAGGTTGGTGAAAGAGAATACGGGAAAAAATATGAAGTACTGTGTCTGCCCTGTGGGTATCTGAAGTTCCCCAGCTCTGCTATAGCAATACGGCTCACTAACATTAATTTCACTTAAAAAATCAGGGCAGAAATAAAAAAACCTAAAAGAGGCCCTGGGGAATCCACTGTTCACTCAAATTAAATGTCCTTGTGCATTCAAACTAAATGTCTTCTTTTACAACCAGTGTCAGCTCCTTTTATCACATTGTTGGCTGCATTCTCTGCAGATACAGCGTTTGTTCCTATTATTATGATTAATTATGATCCACAGGGACAGATGGATACTGTGACATTATCTGTAGTAACCCCAGCTCCCTAGCACTTTACAGTCCAGTGAGAATATCAATTTGGCTGGGCATTCTGCCTTTGAGCCTTGACTGTGTCTAGCACCTAAAACCAAACAACAATACAATTGCCTGGGCTGACAGTGATACCTTTGGCACTGAGCTTGAACCCTCTGTGTAGGATTTCCACTCAGAGCCTTCGTTGCTGTACAGAAGAACATAGGTTTTCACAAAGTTTTCAGCTGACATGGACGTGACCCCCTGCGTGGCAATAGCAGTGATCTTCTTAACTGTGAGGAGATCAATTTGCAGCCACTGTTGGTTGTTGTTCAACTACAATTGATATAAAAGTTTGTGTATTAGCAAACATGTCTATGTCTGTATTTGCTTAAGTGAAAAAACTTGTTGGCAGGTAGTTAGAAATGCAAAACTGCACCAAAGAAGTCCAGAAGAGTAAAGCTGAGGCAAGTCACAAGCATTCTGAGTGACCTATATAATAATTAACTTCATCACTGCAGGTAGTGTATTTGGAGCATTAAGATTTACACTTTAATTTCCAATACATAATGAAATATACCAGAGATTTACCTCCAGTATTAAAACATAATGCTAATACCAAATGCTTATACAAAAGAGCAGCTTCCAGCAAATCCCAAGGTGCTTTGTGAAGAAATGCAGCTCCATTTCAAAGACACAGAAGCTCACATGCCTTGCTGAAGGTCATCCACCCCCAGATCCACTAGGCTGCACTGCCTATAAGCCAACCCAGAATGGGTTTCTTTAACCCCTTTGAGACAAATATTCAAGTTGCACTCATCTCTTGAAATTAAATGGGCTATTCCCCACAGGGAAGTTCTGCAGACTGTGGCCCAGAGGAGACCATCCATCTATCAAAGTATTTCACTGCTGTTGCCAGAAGCTCAACAAGTTTTCTTCTAAAGAGCTGAGTGGTGCTCTTCCCAAAGGATGGCTGTAGAGTGACCCTTATCACACTCAGCACTGCACAGAGCATGACCACACAGGCAGTACAAATTTATTAACCAGCTGTCCCTGCTGCCTTCCATGTTTTTGTCTTGTTACCTTGGCTCGCCAGGCATTCAACTTTCCGTTCTGGTTGAGACGAGCAAGTGAAGCGTCCCATGTGTTAAACCAGGATGTCTTAGCAGATGAGGCTTTTATCTGGGTGTTCTTGATCTCTCCACTTTCCATTCCAAGTGGCAAAGAGCAACCTGTGGAGAGGAGCACTATGTCAACTCCAGTACACCCAAGTAGCCACAGTGTGGGAATGGAGAAGACCCACAGTTTTAGCTTCATTTAAAGTATTAGGTAAAATACTTAATATTAAAATATTAGGTAAAAAATTTAGGTCAGAATGGAAGTACCAGCACTGAACCAATTCTTACCATCTACTTCACAACCCAGAAACTCCATGCGAAGAGTAGGCCTGTTGTAGAACTCTGTGGGGTAGAGTCTGATGTACCTAGCAATAATAGGGGGATCAATGATGTTCTCCTTTATCTCATAGGCATTGGAATTACCTTCAAAAACCTGTTTAAAAGAAAAAAAAAAAAGAAAAAACCCCACACATTCACCTCAATTTAATGCAAACACAAGTTTGGATGCTGAAAGCCTGCTCTGTTACAAATGTAGGCTTTTTTATGCCCTTAGCCCCATCCACAGTGAGAGCACACCCTATGCTGCAGGGCCACTTGAAATACCTCATGGTCCCATCTTGGAAGTGTCTGAAAGCCTCAGTTTAAATAAGCAAATTTTTTAAAAATTTAAGCCTGTAAGAATACATGAGCAAAGGGGCAAAAGGAGAGGTAAAAGACAACAGGCTTTCAGTTTGGGAGTTGTACCACAGAAACCTCAGTGTAAATTGAAGGGAGCTGGAGCAGCTGGGCATAAGATGAACCTCTTCCAATGTACAACTACACTCACCACACAGGCCTTCTGCAGGCAAATCAGACAGGTCAACATTCAGCTGCTGGGACAGATCAAAGGAAGGGATGAGAAGCAGAATCTAATCCCAAAGGAGGTAAGGGCCTGATTTTTAGTTCAGCTTCCTGCTTCCTTAAAAAAAGCTGCCATGGGCTTAGGAAATAATAGTAGGGAGAGAGGCCTGTAAGAAAGCCAGGCTCCACACAGTCAAGGTCACAAGGCTAATCTAAACCCCTGTCCAGGTAGCTCCTCACCTTACAATTTGTCTTCCAGTCTGAATTTCATTAGTTTGGTAAATGCCCTTTGGGGCTTGAGTCTGTACCTGTTAAGGCTCTAAAGGCCATAATTTTTTCTACTCTTTCTTAACATTAAACAAGACTCACTGTATCACTCAGTGATTCTGCCTAGGTAGTTGCAACCCCCATGGCACAGACAGACCTTTCCTGTTGGTGAGCTGTCTCCTTTGAAGCTGTTCCACGTCCGTTTGTCTTTGCTGTAAACAAGAAAATACTTCTGGATGTACAAGGACTTAAAAAACTGTTTGGCTCCCTGTGTTTGTATCCCAGTGAGCAAAACTTGTCTTCGAAAATCCACCTAGGAACAGCAAAGAGAGTTTATAAAGTCAACAATGTACAGCAAAACCCATATAATTCTTTGGCATTTACACAGTAGCTTTGAGCACTGCAATTTGACATGCACAACACTAACATTCTCTATAGGAATAATAGATACCAGAGTCCAAATTAATGCTCTCTCATTTCATTTGTGTATTTGTGTGTGCATTTAATTTCAGAGGCCATTTTTCAGGGTTCAGCACTGCACCACAAAGCCATCTCAAAAGTACCTGTGTGTCTGTGGTAGGCAGAGCTCCCTCCACCCCATTTTACAGATAGGTCAAAGGAGCACAGAGAAATTAAAGGCTCACACTTTTAGAAGCCACCTCTAATTTTGGGTATCTAGTCTGCAGAAACGCACACGAACATTCTCAAATGCTGAAAAGCCACCACTCTTGATGATATCAAATCTAAGCACTTAGCACATTAAAAAAAAAAATCTGGAAGGTGTGCAGGGAAATTTGTTCTTTGGGACATACCCCCCACACCTCAGCTTCTCACTACCACAGACCCTTGTTAAATTCTTTCTCTTCCCAATGTTATTTCCATTACCACATCAGATCTCCCAACCTTCTCTCCCTACTTCACTTCCACTGACTTGCTGTATGTCAAACGTTAACAAGCCAAACAACAGCCACCTCCTGAACTTGAGTCTTTCTTGTCTTCCAACCAATTTTAATGAGATTTTTAAGAAATCAACAATTCTCCCCAAATTTTGATGCAAACTGGTTACGTAGTGCAAAAGTCACTGGGATGGAAGAAAAACACAGAAGTGAGGTGACTGAATGACATAGTACTTGAAGTCATAATTACAAGCTTATTTTCCCTGTGAAGACAACTGAGCTCTGTCAAGTGGGACAGCAGCATATGAACCAAGCAAAAAACTATCTGAAGCAAGGCTTGAGGATATATCACTCTAAATGATCACCCAACAAACACATACATACTAAAAAGTACTGTTAGGTAGACAGAGGAAAAATAAAGTAGTGGAAAGAATGACTCCATTTGCCTACAAAATGGTTACAATCTAAATTGTGAGAGTAACTGTCCAGTCAATGAGCCTCAACAGCAGCAGAGACTGTGTTACTCCAAGGAAGAACAGTTCATGGCATCACCAATCTTGCCACATCTTTCCACTTTTGCCCTGCAGTCTTCTCAGTGACAAGAGCAGCTTGAACTTCTAAAATAAGCTGTAGGAAAACCACAACTCAGTGATGTTGTAACTTACCTGGATCCAAGGGAGTTCTTTCTCCACTGTTGTACTCCAAGCATTGTATGTTCCATAATTATTTAATCGAGCTAACTTAGGTTCCCAATAGTCTAGACAGAAGATAGGAATAAAGGAAGAATTTTAAGAGGCATTGAAAAAACATAAACTGAGGTTGTATTTAGCTTTGAGTGCTCCATTTCCCATTCCCCATCCAAAGAATAAAATACCAAAACAACAACAACAAACAAACAAACAAAAAAGCAAACAAAAAACCCCTCCCAACACCGCCCCCCCCCAAACCAACCAAACAAAAAAGAGACTCCAAAACCATAATCTAGGACAATTTGGACATGGTCAGCAACTGAAAGTCATCTGTACCCTGCAAAGATTTAGAGTTGGCAAAATAACAAAAATAGTAGTATTTTATGTAATATACTGTCTGTTAATTTGGAACCAGGGCCTAGAGTTTGCTAAACAAGTTTTGGCCTCCAGCAGGATCAGACACAAAATGTACTCTACATTCATGGAAGAGAGCTTCCCTCTGCATAACAAGGTTTCCAAGCTAAAAACTGGTATAGAGTATATATTACAAAACAGCTTTCAAGCCTTCATAACACTCTGTGAGGAAACAAAGAAAGAAAATCAAATCCCAAAAAATTCAGTTTTACAAAGTAATTTAATTTTTATTTCACGGGAAAGGATGGGCATTCCTGAATATGTGTGTAACCTGTACACCTTGGTTTGACACTGTCTGTGTAAAATTTTAAGAAAACTCTCTATGTAATGATCCCACTTTAGTATCACAGATAAACTTGACAAATTGAAGGCTCTGTAATAGCTCTGGGTGCCAGGGTTCCCAAGTTTTTCAAAGATAGATTTTGTCCTTTCACATTTTGTACTACATGCAAATCTCAAAAGCTTTTTGAACGCTTGGTGTTCATTTTCAAGCAAGGAATCCAAGGGACAAAAGGAATGCTGGATTTGTTCCTGATCATCCAGCAGGCCACAGACAGAGCACTCCCTGACTCTCAAGCTTGTGACACTGATTGCAGACCTGTGACACTTAAAATACAATGCTGATGGCTTCCTAACAGAGCTCCCAGTCTCTGCTCGCAGCACTGGACAGACTTTTAGCCTGACAGCTGATTCACTGCTGAACTGATCTTGAAAGATGCAAGAGATGCCAAAAGAAGACAGAACTGCAACACTTGGCTGGGGGTGTTTGTGCACAGACCTTTTCAAGGATAAACTCACCTATGTGATGTGAAGCATCGATCTGCGAATCAAGTACGACTCCACTTGCCAGGCCCATTGGAATCCTGCACTCTGAAGGGAGCACAGTAAGTTTGCCATTAAAGAAAATGAGGGCTATTCCAATATATATTCTGGTGAAATCTAAGACAACATATGTAGAAACAATTCCTGGTAATTCTGTAACACCACTCTCTTCCCAGAGAAGTCTAAATTAATCTTTGCAATTTCTCTCAACAGATTAGTCCACTGGTCACTGTAGGGAAACCTCAAATTCAAAGCCAGCATGCTAAAGGAATAAGGGTAGTGTGCTAAATAATTCAAAAGCTTGCATTTCTGGAAGCTAAAATTTTTTTCTTCTAGAACAAATTTACAGTAACCACTCCACCATGTCCTTGAATGTGGATAATTTCCTATGAGAGTTTTTTTTGTAAAACAATCTCCCAAATTTATTTTCAGTGGTCCTGAAAGGGTAGAGAAGACTCCATAGCTTGGCTTTCCCAGCCAAAACCCACTGTAATTCATACCTTTCTCTATAACCAAATAGGATGCCTGCATTCCTGCTTGCTGGTATTCCCCCACTTCAGTGTCTAAAAGCCACCAGCCAGGTCTCTGTGGTTTCATTTCAATAGTTCTAAATGAGCCTTGAAGAAAAGGAAAATTTAATGCATAAGGAAACATTGGCAATACAAGGCAGATGTCAGTAGGGCTGAATTTTAAGCCAAAGACCTTTCTGTGACCTAATCCAGAAAATTTAAATACACATTGCAGCGAGAGCAGTAACTTCCACCATCTCAGTGATTTTTTTTTTCTTAGCAAGCTAGTTCTATCTGGAGACTGAGACTGGAATCAAGTAGCCAGATCAATTGCTGTTGGTGCAAAGTACAAAACTGCAGCCTGTATGTAACAACAGATATCTGCATGTTAACTACAGTGCTGAGCAGTGTAGTGAACAGTGTTGATAACTTAATGCAGAGATGTTAATTCTGTGCTGCTGGTTTTGTTTCTTACTCCTGCTGTGCTAGTGTGTTGTTCAGTGATGAAAAGGATGGATGTAAAGAAGCCAAAAATAGAAGTGGGGAAATTAGAAGTATGGGCCCTCCTCCCCTTACTTTCTGTGGCTGCCCCAGGAGTGCCAAGGATTGAGCAGGAAGCAGATATGGTTTCAGTCCTTGCTGCACTTTTTAGAAAGCACAAGACATGTTCTCATTGTTTTTATTACATTCCCAGTTACTGCAGACAATTCTTCAAGTAATTCCAGCTATTTCTGGTTCCCATTTAAGCAAAAATATGTAGATTTTACAGTGAAAAGCACTATAGCCTAAATAATGAAATAAAATAGTGAATAAACTACTCATAATGTTTACTAAAACTCCAATATTCCAAGCCACTCCCATTATTTTGATCTCCTTGTTGTCTTTTTTTTCTTTTCCTGAACTCTTGTAGCTGGAAATACAGGCTTCATAAGTGCTGTTATTGCACACTGGCACTGCTGACAGTGATGAGGCAAAGGACTCATCCTGTAGCCTAAGGAATGCTTATAGCCTATTTCTCCCTGGAGAGAGAATAAGAGGGCTCCTAGGGCTCACAGTTGTTCTTGCTGCTCTGTATCACTTACCCAGACATTAAAACCTCACCATATGGAGACCTTTAAATTGGTATGACGATGAGAGACTGCAGAGGTCACCCCTTAGAACTTACTCTGCTCTGATGCTCACCTGGGAGGAGAGTGTATGTTCCAAGCTGATGCTCTGGCTCTCCTTGTTCTATGAAAGTCTGTCCATGAAAATGAACAACATGAATGTCTTTTGGCCCACCCATATTCAGCAAGTGCCATCGGACTGTTTCACCTTCATACATCCTCAAGCCTTGCAAATTGTAGGTAATCCCATTAATGGCTGAAAAAAAAAGATTGTTAGTCAGGAAAACTGCTCACAAAGCTGGTCTCAAAGTGCTAGAAAGTAATTATTGAAAGTAGCAAAATATTTAATGAAGTAATGTGCTCAGGAAAAACATAGTTTTTTCCAATTTTAAGTGCAACACACTTTGTGGTCTGTGTACATCAATTCAGAAAATCCAGGGACCTCACCAGAAGATTTGATCAGAGCAACACATGGCAGCTAGGAGACCAAAAAGATTTAAATGTAAGATGGGAATATCAGGCCCAAAAGAAAAGACAGCTGTCCAAAACTCTTTCTGCAGCTCCCATTTCCATAGGCACACAGTCACAACTGATATACCTCTATATCCACAGAGAAGTATATGAAGGGCTGTTGTACAGCTGCTTCAACTTCCTCAACAGAACGACCCGACTTGTCAAATTGTTAAAATAGTTTTAGATTTTTGCAAGAAGTTGTCAGGGCACTAGCTTCTTACTGCAAAGAAGATTTTTTTTGTTTCTTCTTTTCTTTTAATATGGGGGGGGGGGATATATATGCAAATGCAAGAGAGAAATTTTCTGTTGAAAGTTTCAGTTTAATATGTCCTTTCTTCATTTTAATAGCAAATTTCCCATCATTGCTAATTTTTACATGTAAACCCATGACCATTATGGGTACAATGGATAACAACAAAAAAAATTCACGACTAATGTGTGGGATTTATGCATGTTGAGAAGGACTGGGAGCTGAGATACTTCCCCTGACATCTTCCCCTCTACCCCAATAAACTGCATATTTGGCAAAATGAAGTAAGTACCATAGAATTTGTGGCATTGCTGCATTTCTTGTGTCTTCTCATTACAAGGCCTTCCAGAATGTTTGTCGAAGTACCAGCTCTTCTCTTCATCAAAGACCATAAAAAGCAAGAAAAAGTCTCGGGTATAAGTCCTGCTACTGTTTGATCTGCTGAAGGCTCCTTTTTCACAGATGAGTATTGGCCCAATCAAACCAGACTGAATGTCTTTCTCCTAGAAGGTAATAAACTCATATTAAAGGTAAAAGTGGATTTCCCAAAAGATGTAAAAAAAAAATCCCTCACAGCATTCTGCAGGAATGCATCAGCCCCCAAAAATCTAAAGCAGGTCCCAGAATTACTGCTCCCTTCTGTCTTTACTCGCCCCTCCTCAGCCTATCAGAGTTGCCCAATTCAAATTCTTCTGTACCTTATGTCCTGCTTTAACTGAGTGCAAGAGATTAAATGCCAGGTGGGAACATGGAGCCCAAAAGAAAGGACAGCTACCAAAAAACATGTTCTGCAGGCTGCACTTCTGCAGCCACACATCATTCAGAGATATTCAAGACCCAACTGAACATTGCTCCTGGACAAACTACTCCAGCCGACCCTGCTTGAGTCGCAGTGGTGGACTGGATGATCTCTAGTGATGACTTCCAACACGAATGTTTCTATGATTCTGAAATCAACCCCAGCACCACCACCACTTCTATTTTCTTTCCCTTACCAGGTTTAAATCAGAGTAGTAGATCCAGGACCGACAAGCTGCTCCTGACTGCACAGGGCCCGATCGCCTGTTTGCATACCAAACATATATGTAGCTGTTATTTGGCTGAACTTCACCATCTTCCTTAAACCAAGCAGTAGATTCATCATCATAAACACTTCCCTCAGAGGACTTTTCATAGAGGACTCCATGGGCATGGAGAGAATATGGTCTGGATGCCAGATTCTTAAAATGAACCTAAAAAAACCAGAATAGATTCTGTTCAGCAAACTCAGCTTTAAAACAAAGTCCTCACACACTACATTCCCATGACCTCAAACCAGGGTCAAGACTTGCATAAAGATTACAGCCTACACTGTACATGGATCAGCCAGCAGAGAGAGCTTTTGACATCTCCATGCACAATCTCCACCTCTGATGCAGGTAGCTAATGAAAGATCAGACACCACCAGGGAGTCTAGCTCCCTGTCTTCCACCAAGTCAAGGCTCCCAGGACATTTACTGCTGCCCCTCATACCTGGAGCTGCTGAGTTACTGCCAGAAGGGAAATGGTGAGTTTCTACCTCTTGTGCTTTGCTGCAGTCGTTCCAATATAGTAACTCTAGACCTCTGTATTTATCATGCTGAAATCAGTGCTTCTCACTTGTCCCAGAGAAACACTAGCATAGTGGGATTACATATTTACCTCTCCTTAGAGAATAATGCTCCCAAGCTACAAAATCTTTCTCTTCTCTTACTCATGATGTAAATGTAGCTTGGTGTGTTCCTGTTGCAGACCACTCCTACTGAAATAAGCAGAAAGCACTGAGATCTATTCTCCCTATCTAAGTCCATCCCTGTGTGCTGGAAGACTGGATGAAGAAGGATGAGAGAAGGGAAATTTTACAGCAGTGTGCTTCCTAATGCAAATATACCACAGTATCACCAGGGACATGGTTCCTCTTCATCCTTATTGATAGTTCTAATAAAATCCCACACATTTACATAGCAAAACTTTTTAGAGGAAATGATTTATTTTCCCAAAAAGTATATATTAATTTTGAACACATATGTACTAATTTTTGAGTTTAGAAAACCCATTTTTCATTAGCATTAAACCAAAATCTTATTTCACAGTAGACCAGTGAGTCACTATTTAATGTTGGGAAACATATGACAGAAAACCAGAATTTAATTTGCTGTGGACAGGAGAGAAAAAAGATGTGTTTCAAAGAAACACATCACAATGCTTACATGTCCACAGTGCAATTTCTAGTTTTGAAAACTGTTTCCCCTTCATCATCTTTTAAGAATCTGTGGTATCTTTAGATCCATTCTGTCACACTCCAAGAACACTGTAAGAACCTTATCCTGCACACACAAGCAAAACATCGACCTACTAGGATAACGTCGTCCACTTCAGCCCGAATAACTGGTCCCAGGATGCCAAGATGTTCTGTATATTCATCTTCATCCTGAAGAGTCGAAAAGGTACTGTCTGTATAGCTCTGGAAAATCACCTTTCGTCTGCTGCCATCTTTACAGGTTTTGTCATTCCTCATTGTACTGCAAGGAAAACCCCAATTAAAATCCCACGCAGTGAATCCGAAATAATAGCTTTGATGAAACCTCAGAACTCGTACAGCAGAAACACTTTAGAATTCTGTGAATATAAAGAATAAACACTCAAATGGCTTCAACCTGTGTCAGGGAAGGTTTAGATTGGATATTAGGAAAAGTTTCTTTACTGAAAGGGTTGCCCAGGGAAGTGGCTGAGTCCCTGGAAGTGTTTAGAAGATACGTGGATGTGGATCTGAGGGACATGGTTTAGTGGTGAACCTGCCAGTGCTGCAGTGCTGGGTTAAAGGTTGGACTTGATGGTCTTAGAGGTGTTTTCCAGCCTTCTGTGAATCCATGAACAGAATGTCAGATGATTCTGAAAATCATGGATTGCAATGTTTAAGAAATTCTAGTTCTATAGTTGGATAAGAGATCCCTCAACCATGTGGTCAACTATTACTGGAAAACTCCAACAAGTCTCTCAAAACCCATCTGAGCTCTATTTTCCTTTTTTTCTTAACCTTAATAATCTGTATTGAAGCTTGGCTGAGTGTAGTGAACTTATCACCTATATCCTAGTGTCTCACAGATATTTACATCTGATAATATCTGCATTTTGCATCACAGAGCAAATATAAGCTTTTAGACATTCAAATTGTTCAGATTTTAAATAGAAGCACTGAAATGGTATTATAATTCCAGACAAATCTTGCATTATTATCAATTCTGCAAAACCCAGAAATGTAATGTAAATTATACAGGAGAAAGGCTGGATTTTAGCTCTTCAACACACTGAGACAGGATATGCCATGGGCTCTGTTAAATTCATCAGAACTATGCAGCTCACATCAGCTGAGGATGAATGTCTCTGGAGAGACCTACAGAGGTCTAAGCATAAAAAAATTCTTGATTTTGCAAGTGCCCAAAGAAACTGTCTTGTTTCTGCTATTTTTATAAGTACCATTTTTACGGACTGAGATGAAGCAGGAGTAAACCTGGAGAATACTGAAAAAGTTTTATTTTTATTTCCATCAAATTGATTGGAAATTCAGTTTGAAAAGTAATCTATGTTTGGAGATTCATTCTGCGTAATGAAAATTTTCTTGCTCCTGTTTAGGCTGCTTTTGATAAAAATCCAAAGTTGTACAAGTTTTGCTTCAGCTTTCCGATGAAAAGTGACAAGGAATTCTCTGCCTTGTAGGGTGAACACTGATCCTAACCTGTATCAATTAAGAGAGTGAAGTTTTAGTACAGTGTTTCTCTCAGTATATTCTCATCCATTCTTTGCTGTGGCACAGTAGCCAGTCTTCACTGTCAAAACGTAAGAAAATCCCTCAGCATTAGGGTTTGTGATCCAGTCACCTTCTGATTTCTCTAAATAGCAGGAGCAGCAATAATACTTTACACAGCTTTGTTTCTACTCTTAATATATGGCAGTGTGGTTACACACTTTGCAGCTTTCATATACTTTTCAATACTGCGGCTCTGTGAAGTTGGAAAGTGCTGTTATTCCATTATCCAACAGAGAACTGAGACACCAGAACCACTTCCTGCTAGTGCTAGAAACGGATTTCATCTGCCTATAAACACATCCTATCCTAGATTCCATCAGTTATAACATTAAATTCCTGGAAAGACATTCCACAAGGAGGTCTCTGTCCTGTGTACAGGTACCAAGAACTGAAGCACAAAGTAAAACAGGTCATTCAAGTATAACAAAACAACCTGCAAGATTCCCTCGACCTCTTACAGTGAGTTTTGTAACTGATGAAGACTGTTTCTAGTGAGTCTACAAAAGGGGGTTAAGAAAAAAAAAAGAGTTCTTAGCTGTGTTGTCCTTGATTACAGTAATCTCACTCTGACATTTCTAAGTACTGTGAGTCTCCCATGGAAAATTCTTATGGTTCTGCCACTGAAATGTCAGAAATCAGATGGCACATTATGGATGCTCTTAAGTTTATCAGCATGTGAATCAACATTCTGCAAGGAGGTTTCAGGACGGTGTGCCAAATGAAAGCAAACTATTTAGCCAAACCTTTTCTTGTATCCTGCATAGTTCCAGCAGACCTCTTTAGCTGCGATGTAATATCTCCTCTCGTTGCCCCTGCTGCGCAGGTAGTGCTCAGCAATGTCATCAGGGTCACGCTGCCTGCTGATGTTCACCTTGGGGTCTGTCATGTAGGGGTCGTCAAAGCTCACATAATGGTACTCGTATTCCCCTCCCAAGGTCTCGTCGCTGTAGGATTCTCCTATCACGTACTCATAGTCTCCATCAGCTCGGGGAAGCCCGATGGTGATGGATGGCCTAAACTGCCGCGGGGTGAGGGTGTCGTTCGGAGACTCCCCGTGCCCGGCTCGGCTCAGATCCACCCTCTGGCTGACCTCACTGGGTGCCCTGGTGGCGTCTGTGCAACACGGCACCGCGCTGTGGCTGGTCCCGCCTGCAAACAACGCGCGGCCAAACCCTGACGTGGAGTTGCTGGGCTTTTTGGGGTTTCTACTCCTTGGGCTCAGCAAGTAGGTGATTTTTGCGTCTTCCTTCTTTCTCCTACGGATCTTGATGAAGGCTCCAGAGGAGGTTAAGGTATCGTTGTTGTTTCCCTCCTTTCCTTTCTGAGTTGGGTGCATGTGGCTTCCTTTCTGGTTTTCCCCCATTAGATGTGAGAACTCTTGATATTTCTTCAGGTCCTCCTTATTTATGGATGCTGTACCATTTCTGCCACGATGATTTAACTTACCACCAGCAGATTTATCTAAGCTTGCCTCTAATCCCAGATTCATATTTGCAGACACCAAATTCCATTCCTCACTAGTCATTTTAGATGAATATTTCCCAGTCCCAGGCAATGATGCTTCTAATAAGTTCTTCACCACAACAGGGCTGGAATTAGGGCTTGTATTGCCTAACATATATTCTAAAGAAAAAGCATCTGCTTGTCTATCTTTGGATATCCTGGGTTCAGAAAGCCTGGATGCATTAGTCCCATCTCCTACTATGAGGTCCAAATCCAGTGTCAAATTAACTGTGTGCATGGCATTTTCCATCTTCTTTCCCTCCTCTTCCAGATCATCCTCATATTCATTTGGCAGCTGGCCAGCTCCCACCATGGCTTCATTGGATGTGTTCTCTGTATGATGCACAGAATGAGGTGCATCAGTCTTGTCAGAATATGAGGCATTTTTATTTCGGACATAATTTAGAAGGGCATTCATCTTTTGGACAGCGTAAAACTTAATGGCCAGTGACCTTCGCCTTTTCCTTTTCTTGTTAGTGGTATAATTTCCTCTTCCTGTGCTTTGCTCTTCATGTTTGTCTGGAAAAGGTTTACTGTCCTTTCCACCTGCTGGAAACTCCTCTGCATCATTCACTGGGCCTTCCCCATTGCTCATCAAGTGTTCACCTGCAGACACGTTACTGTGAGCTCTTTCATGGTTGCTTTGGCTTCTATTCTCAAATACCAAGTCAGCCTCTCCATCACTTGTGGTAGCTAAAAATGAATCCACTTCTGCTGTGACTGATGTGTGATTTGACTGGAATGTTTCGGCCTTGCCTGGGGAAAGAGGAGTGATACGAGTTTCTAAGAACTTAGAGTTGTTTGTTGTTCCATTACTATTTATAGCTGTCAGACCTGAGCCAGCTGCCACCTCAGAACTCGTGGCATCAGTGTCTTCGTACTGCTCCCAGGCCAGTGCTGTAAGATTTTGTTTTTCTTCATCACCTGCTGCCTTTCTTGAGCCTCGGATGGAATAAAAAGAAGCCAGGTAATCCTGATAATCTGCTTCCTCCTTGTCCTCCTCATTTTCTTCCACATCTTCCTCAGCTGAGGTGGGAACAGCCTTTCTTTCAGTCTTGGTGGGAGTTAAATCCACAACATCAAATGTTTCGTCTTCCTCATAGTCACATTTAGCATCCCTGAATCTCAGCCTCATGCCGTAACTCATTTCTGGGGTGCCCCAAGATGCCAAAAGCCAAGTACCTGCAATTGAAATGAAAGTGTTATGAGAGTGGACACTGTCTGTCATCTAAGTGGCCAAGGCAAATAGTTGGGGTTGCTTCTACAGCATCTGCTATAGCAGACTGATGATCTTTATCTGGGATATTCATGAGCTCTCATTGCAATGAAGAATAATTATTAAATGTAGACAAATAAGAGCACATAAAAACACATCTAGGAGATGGAACTCTTCACCATAGATTAAGCTGTAACTAGAACCTGAAGACAAAAATAACCCATGAAAGAGATGGATATGAAAAAGAAAGAAGCAAATTAAAGGATCCTATGTTTAGATCTGGATCTAAGAGTGAGACCTCTCAAGATAAAGTTTCAGTTTTATCCTGTTCTTACTGGTGCAGGCACTGCTACATAGATAGAACATTCTGAGCAGAGCAAATACATTGTGAGGCAATGTTGGCAAACAACTGACAAACACAGTATTTTAAAAGCTTTTGAATGAATAACGGATGATCTTCAATAAGTATAGTAAGAATAAGGCAATTTGAATTTCCAATCTGACACAAGCTATTAAGCTGCCAATCTGAGGCACCTCAGATTAAATTCAAGGTTTTAATAATTTCTCCAAAACCTAGTAACCAGGTAAGTTCTTTATTGGAAACTAGGATCTTCAGAGAAGCAATTAAATCTGTTTCCCTAGACAACCTTAAATCAAGTTCTTTGCTTGTTACACCTTGCTTTTGGAACTAGCAGAAATGACAGAACAGACAGAATTAACACCCTGAGAAACATTTTTTTTAATTAAAAAGGCCACATACAATTCTTCCTGTATTGATCAGCCTGAAGTAACCTGCACAGCTTTCCTATTTTCTAACTGCAAATTTATCAAAGAAAATATGCCCTAGATGGAAAGAATAGAATACATACCAAAATCAAGCAAAAATACAACTATATTACTGGGGAAGTTTCTATAAAGTCTAATAGAGTTTTTATGATTCCCTACTCTTGAGCAACACAAGCCACTTAAACATTTTTAAGTTATAAGGTCTTGATGCTGTGCAATACATAAAAAATATATATATAAACAAAAATTTAAATGGGATAAGCATACTTAAACCTTGAGGGATTTTAGAATGATCACACAAAGTGCACAGACTTCAATGACAAAGAATCTGTCCTTTTGGAAGTAATGCCTTAAATGTGGACTACATGGGTTCTGATGCCCCCTCTTCCAAGACATGGTATTAATTCTGGGTAGACATTGAGATGCATCCCACAGAGCAGTGACCTGCTTCAGGCAGGCAGATTTTACTGCTGCTGCATGACCACAAGCCTAAGGCCAGGTGTAACCATTTTGCCCAGAAATGACCAGCAGAATTTGAGAGTTTCAGCCCATTTTAGACTGCTCAGCACAGACAAGAATGTGGCAAACCTGGAATTCATACAATGGAGTTGATACCGGTTTCCAGGAAGAATCTTGCCTTAAAATTATCATTACTAACCCCAGTACTAATTGTGAAGAAAAACAAATTACATGATGACCAACAAAAAGAGCCTCAGTACAATTAACAGTTATGCTAAATTGGTGTAGCCAGCAAGACTCCATGCACATCACTGGGGAATGATTCAATGTTTTCCAGCACTGTGTTTATCAGAAGGGTTTTCTTTCCTATTTAGGTAAGTCCTTATGGACTGGAGATTAAATAATGTCTTAGAAGAGCTGTCAAACACTACAGTTCCACCACTTACCACCATTGTCCATCTCCACTGTGACCGATTCTCCGCTCATTGGGAAAAGGCTCAATGTATCCTCGTATTTCCCTTGATACAGAAAAGAGTGTCCAGCAAGGCGAACAGAGACAATCTCATCATGAGTGCCAACACTGAGAAAGTGCCACTGAACCACAGTATCTCGGCAGAATCCAAGGATTTCACTGCTGTCAGACACATAGCCATTTATTGCTAAAACGAAGGCAAAGTAAAAGTGGTTTTAGTATTTTGATTTTAAAACTTCCTGTTATTTGATGTCAGTCCACTGGAGTCATGTTTGCACTAGAAAGAGACTGGCACAGGGCTGAAACCATGGTAATTTCCATCTCTGAAAATATTATCTCTAAGGCAGCAGGGTGCTGCATCAAAATTTAGTTGTTAACCCTTGTCTTTGCTTCAGGGTCCAGAGCCAGCCTAGCTACTAGTGGCAAGGTGTGGGTAGGCCTTTTCTCCCTGGCAGCGCAATAAAACAAGGGAAAATGGCCTCAAGTTGCACCAGGGGGAGGTTCAAGCTGGATATTAAGAAAAATTTCTTCACTGAGAACAGGGTCCCAAAGGAAGCAGCAGAGTCATGTTCCCTGGAAGCGTTCAAAAAACAAGCGAATGTGGCACTCTGCGATGATTTAGTGGGTATTAGGTCAGAGGTTGGATTTGATCTTGGAGGTTTTTTCCAACCTTTCTAAGTCTATATTTCCTATTTCTGTCCAGTGCCACCTGGCACAGTTAGAGGTTCACTGACTCTCTGGAGGATTCCCCGATCACTTGTTCTGAGAATTGAACAAGAACTTGTTCTGAGAACAAGCAATCACTGAGTGCTCAGGTTCATATAAGCTTTTCTATTATTCATCTCAGTATCCCACTCACTGTGCATTAAGTTTGAGTTATAGAACTTGGGATCATCCCTTTTAACAGTGGCTGGGTTGCTGCAGTACTCCTTGATGTTATCCTCTAGGTACCAGCTCTTATTTTCATCGAACACAGCGAATACTGCCTGCTGCTCCTCATCTGCCTTTTTCTGAAAGAAGATCAATACAGCAGTTACATTTTATCAGCAGACACATGTATTAAGAAGTCAATCCTACCATCTCTTTCTTTATTATGTAGGCAACATAAGCTTCACCAGAGTTCTGGTAGGTGTGATCCAAAGGCTGAGGGGAAGGGAGCAGAGGTACCAGACTTCAATCCTACCACTGCAACCAACCTGTGGTGGAACACTGAGCAAGCATCTAGCTCTGCTGATACACAGGTGGTCTGTGACTGGGCTCTCTGTAACAGGACCAGACTTCTGGTTTGACCTGACAAAGCTTCTGACATTTTTTTCTCTCAAGTGATGCTTAAGTCTTTGCCAAGCAAGATTTCAATAACTGGTAAAGGGAAACCCTCTCCCAGGGCTCTCCCATGCTGTTTTTGTTGTTCTAGATTCATTGTGCCTGAGATGGTCAGATGCTGTGGAGTTGTCTCTGTTACAGAAAGGAACCAGGTCAGATCTGAATATCTTAAGAGTATGAAAATATAATACCAGCAGGAATATTTATTATCAAGTCTAGAAATAGACTTTCAAGTCAGGCTGACCTTTTGTTGACCTTTCTTAGCTCTTGCTAAGAAACACAGAACATAATTCCTTTACTGCTGTGGACAGTTAGAGGACTGTTTCTTCAGGGGCCTGTTGGTTTAGCTGCTCTCTACAGAACAATTCTCTAAGGGAAGTAAAACTAAATTCAGTATAGATCAAATAACATTATTTGAGCAAAATCTGCCCAAACAAATTACCTGCACACCCTTTTGTGTCAGTGCTTCACTTTTACAAATCAGAAGTGGGCCAATCAGTCCAGAGGCTATATCCCTCTCAATATTTACAGCACTGTGATACAGCCTTGTAATACATTGTGCATCCTGTGCAGTGGGTTGGTCTGTTTTAGCAATTTTCCACTCATAAGTGTACGTCTCCCCTGGTTCAACTCCTCTGCTCTGGGTGCCATTTCCTAAGGGAAAACAAGAACAGTAATGATACAAACTCAGAGCCAGATTTAATATCAGGCTGCACCTTCTAATGACATTGGTGAGGTTTGGCCATTAAAAGCTACCTTGAGATAACTGAAGTTCAGCAAGAACTTTTGTCTCTCTAAAATCACAAAGAAGAACAGAAAGCTAAGACGACAAATAGAGGGTATTTGTCTCTGCTTTGCAGATGATACCTTGGTTTCTCTATAAGGCAACACAACAGGTAAGCAGAGGCAGAGCACAGAACTGAGGTCTCCCAGTCATGCACATTCCCAGCCACAGCACCTCCTTCAAAGCAACAAAACCATCCATAACAGTTAGTGATATGCAAAAATATATTTCACAAATTTTTTACTTGTGGGATCCAGAGGATAATCAGCTCCTTCTGCATTCTTTGCAAGTGTCACTCCATGGAAATAAATGCTGTAGGGTCGACTGGCCTTATTTTTGAACACAATCTACATTGATAGGCAAATGAAAAAAAAAATTAGGATTCAACAAATCCTTGTCTGAATACATAATGAAGTTACCACTGCAGTAGAATTTGCCTGGGTTTAGCCCAGAAGGTGCCAGAAAGGCAAAAGAGTGTCTTAAATATTGTTTGATATATAAACCCAAAGAGCAAATGCTGTTACCATTCTGCTGAACTTTGTAGACCCCACTGAGTGAAGTTCAGCTGCTTACAGCTGGGCTGTGGAAGGTCTAAAAAGAACAATTGTCCTGCTGCCTACCAGGCACACACTGTCTCTGGAAATATGAAGTTACTGACTGAAGTTCTTAAAAACCTTCAATATGGGAGAAAAAAAAAATTAAAACCAAAGCTTATCCCAGATTCTAAGACCCGGAGGGGATATATAAGGAAAAGGCAAAATTTCCTGCCTATCCTTGACAAAATCAGGACAAAAAAAAAAAAAAAAAAAAAAAAAAAAAAAAAAAAAAAAAAGAAGAGGAAGAAAAAGAAAAANGAGAGAGAGAGAGAGAGAAGGAAAAAAGGAACATGCTAAGCTCAAATTCAGAGCCACAGAGTCATGGTGGAAATTATAGAAGTTAAAGGTCATGGAACTTTGTGATGCATCATTAAATGACAACAGAAAGACAAGTGGATGTTGCAGCAGCACAAGTTTGTAATGCAAATGTTTTGTAGTTTCATGGTATAACCTCATGAAATAACATTTGATTATGGAAACTGAGTATCTTTGTCTAAAACAGCCAGAAGAAAATATCAGTGTAAGAAACAAGAGGCTCATGAAGTTCAGCCTCACATACAAATCCCCTCAGAAGTTCACCCAAGTCTAGGGGTTTTTTTCCCATTTTGGACCATATACTGTCAACGCATATTTTACAGAGTGTGACTGAAGCATGTTTATGTTGTAAAATAAAGCATAATCACGGAAACTATAGAAGAAACACTGAAAAATGCAAGGTAAACACTGTTACTTGTGATCATACCTTTTAACAGGGCCAATATTTAGAACATCAGCTATATTATTTGAAAGACAACACAAATCAAGCTAGTTCCTTTGTATCTCTGCCTCAATGAAAAACATGCTATGGTATAAATAATCTCTGTATTTATGTTACTTACTTTGACTTTATCATTGATTTGAGCTCTGATAATAGGGCCCAGGATTCCAGTTTCCTTGGGACGAGGATTTTCCAGACGTTTAGTGAAGCTGGCATCAGTGTATTGCCTAAAAATAGCCTTTTTATACCTTTTACCTATGAGATTGGAGAAGTTGTCCAGGTGTTGTGATTTATAGTGTCTTAAAAATAAAGGAAAAGAAAAATAAATTAAAAAAAAAATTAAAAATAAATATTTAGCAAAACTTGAATAGTAGCATCTGTTAAAATGCAAAATTAATATTTGAGCAATTGGTAGAAATCTCATTGCTTGAAAAAAAATCCAAACCCTAAACTAACCTAATGCTTTTCACCCCAAATTCTAACCTGAATTAGGTAAGAAGAACCTTGGGCCATTACTTGTGCTTTGGTATTACATATGACCAATTAATATAAGAGTTTACATTTAATTTAACAGTGTACATACAAGTAAGAAATAAACTGAAGCAGCAGGTACACTTTCAAGGTAAGATAGAAATCACTGTTCTCCTTTTTCAAAGGCCTAGTTGAGTATAGAGGAAAAAAACCCCAATTTGTTCACAGTAGCAAAGACTCCAGGAGAAATAGGAACACAATCTGAATCCCAGTCAGGCACCATACAGTAAGTAGTGTTACACTGACAGAAAAACTAGAATAAACACTTGGAATTTACAGAGCAACATGTTTTTGTCACTCACTTCAAAAAAGATAAAGGGATAAACTCTAAGTTCTGAACAAAGGAGGAAAAATCTGAGCACTGAGGTGGTTAAGTAAGGCAGTGTGACTGGCAGGAAAGATATAAAAGTTTGTTCTGTGCAGTTCAAGAGCACATAAGGGAAGCAAATCATGCCAAGGGAGAATCTAAGGAGGTATATGAAACTATAACCCTTACAGAAAAAGGAATTTGTTTTGTTCTGCTTAATTCCTTAAAGACTCTTATGAATATCAGCTTGTAAAGCACTGGGGAATTGACAGATGGCAAATTTAAGCCCACAGTGCACTGATAGCACTGTATACTGTGACATCATGTATGTTACAGAATGCCTTCTATTTGTCTTAAGTTGAGCAAAATAGCTCATTATGCTTACTTATTATGACTTGTACTCCATCTACATTGGTACCATGCAGAAGTCATTTATAGAGCTCTTTCTCCTGTTCCCTAAACACCTTATTGTACTGAACTTCTAAAAACTTTTACTCTCCAGAAATATTCCCTCCCTCCCTTTCCCCTCCTCTTAAGGACTGATTATTTCTGCAGAATTGATGCTGAGAAGTATTTTAGAAAATAAGCTTGTATGCTATTTTGGACAAGACAACAGTAACCTTGTTATTTTGGGCTCTCTGTGAGAGACAAAAGAAGGTGTCCACTACTGACACTGGTGAGGATCCAGTGAAGGGCCACCATGGTGATCAGGGAGCCAGAGCACTTGGCATAGAAGCAAAATTCCAGTTTCTTCAGTCATAGCTAAGGGAGCATCTTATCTTTAACCTCAACTATCAAACTGACATTATAGAGAAAGCAGGAGCACATGCTTTTCAGAGCTGCATGGTGAAGAGATGAGACACAATGGACACAAGGTGCAACATGAGAAAGAACATTTGGATATAAGGAAAAGCTTTTTCACTGAGGTTGCAAAGGTGCCAAGAGAAGCTGAGGGGTCCCAGTACTTGGAAACAATAAAAATGCAACTGCCTAAGGTCCAATGCAACTGGATCCAACTTTGCTGCTGGATACCAAGAGGCTCTTTCCAACCACAATTATCCTGTGATTTCATGTTAACATTCCCTGTTACACTGACAAAGTATTATTTTACCTATCAAGGGTGTCTGGAATATTTGGGGCATAATCCCAGGTAACTTCTTCTGCAGCAATGAAATAGTCCCAGGTTTTGACCATAAGACGTTCTCTATAGGAGAGACGACTCTTCTTCACCTCCTTGTCCCCACAGTCCCTTACAGTGAGGTAACCGTGCATTCCAGCTAATTGAGAGGAAACAGGACATAGTGATTTCCCATCTGAGGAATTCTGACCACTTCAGCTGTTTTTTTCCCCCAAAAGGATATCTCCAGCTCTTATAAGAGAGATATTTTTCTCATTGTTTAAAACAGAATTCTGATCACGGATCAGAATTCAGTGATTCTGATCATCATCACTTGCAAATGATGAACAGAAAGTATTTTCATCACATTTTCACCCTTAGCTGAAAGCACTCAGTTTCTCAGGAAACAGGTGGTTTCTTACTAATTTTATAGTGGTGCTTATCTGAACAGTTCACAGAGACTTAGGTGCTGGAGTATTGAATCACTGTTGCTCTGTGATGTGGACACTGCAGTAAAGCTGCAGATAAGCACATCTTTCAGTTCACCATGCACTTCCAACAAAATGCCCTGTGCTTGGTCAGTTTGTTAGTGAAATGACAAAACCACTTGAAACAGATTAACTGTACTGCTGCAAAACAGCAGAAGCCATTTGGGACACAGAAAAGGACAGGTGCCTAATAACTAGATGTTTCCTTGCCTTGCAGGTGCTTTTGGACCAGAGAAGATATGAGCCACCTTCCTTCCTCAGTCACTGTCATGTTGACGGTGGTTGAGGCTCCTCCCACCAAGTTAACAGCAGAAACTCGGCGATGCTTTTGCTCCATGGACTGGCCATTGATATGAATGGAGAAGATTTCTGGCTTGGAACTCATTCCTATCAAGTGCCAGCTAATGTTGTCATATGCACAAGCCTCTAAATCTGAAAGAGACATGAGATTAGGGTTCAGAATACAGGCAAATCATGCAAGTTCTCCATGCACCCTAGGTTTGAAGTGAATCTTCACTGAAAACATTTTAAAAATATTGCTGTGATCGATGTTTGCAACAAGAGGAAGTTTCAGAAGCCTGTAAATGGAACAGATACCAAAATCCTGTAAGTCAGTGGAAGACAGGTGTTTAAATCTTACCTGCAAGTGGCAAACTGATTTACAATGAGCTGCCAAAAAAAAGGGAAAAAAACAGTGCCTTCTTTTGGAAAGCTGACCTGTCCTGGCTTGGGGAGCAAGAAGAAAGCAGGGCAGGAAAGGCAAAGAACAAAGCAAGGATCTAAGCTAAAGACTAATGACAGTCCCTGGTAACAGTAACTACCCTCTCCCATATTTCCTTAAAAAAATCCCCACTTAAGACAACCTTTTGTATTTGCTCAATGGATGGGAGAGAGATATGAAAGTTTTTACTTAGGAGAACAACAGAAAAGCACTAGCAACAGAATAGCCCCACCACTATCTTTCCATTCTTCTCACTTAACTGAGTTTGTTAATAATAACTGACATTCCACTTTCAAAAGGTTTTGCACCCAGTATGTTCTATATGCTGCAGAACCAACAATTCACTTGATCAAATCACTCTCACCATCAGCTTGTTAAAAAAACTGAGGAGCTTATTACATTAATTTTTTTAAAATCAGTAATCCTTTTCTTCAAGTAGAAGTCTTCTTAGAAGTAATCTCATTGTTCCTACCAGTAATTTAGCATGACTTCCTTTCAGCAGCACGGTTTTTCTTCCAGAATTTAGATGCTCATAGACACATTCTAAAAAAGGCTGTATCCCATTTCTCCACATTCCCATTCTTGTGCATGAAAAGCAACTAAAGGTAATATTCAGTGTTCATAAATGTCATTTAATTTCACATAAGCCTGAACAGTACCTGGTAACGTTCCATCAGTATAGCCATTAATCGTATACTTCACTGATGCTGATCTTTGCCAACTCTTGTTTTCATCAAACACACCAAACATCAGTACATATTCCCTGTCAAAATGTTTCTGTGACCCATCCTCATTTAGACTTCCTGTAAAGGAGAAGCAACAGGTCTTAATTTGAAGCAGAAATAAAGCAGATTTCACATGCAGTCGCATGAATGTATATTTAATGAGCTTATTTCACCTGTTAGCATGTACTGGCTGAGCCTGATCAAAACAAGGCCTTATAAGAATGCTCATAATGTGATTTTATTTCTGAAAGTACTTTTGGATTAGGTAACCACCAAATCAAAAGTCTGAAGTATTCCAGAGAAGATAAACATCATGCAATGAATTGTCTCAGTCAATTTCTGGCAATGTGTTGCAGAGATCACCTTAATGAACACCTTAAACACCTTCAGTTCACAATCAGGTGCTGCCCTCTCTTTTCAGACTGTGAGGCAGGGAGAAAATCGATGGCAGAGTCACCAGCAGTGTGAACAGCACCTTTTCAAACACTGAGGTCATCAGCACTTTTAAAAAGCTTAAAACTGGCCACTCAGCAAACAACATTTACACACAAAACACTTCAACAGACACTGTTGTGCTGCATTAGTTTCAGGAAACTGTCCTGGTTGATTTTCTGATACAGATGTAATTAATGTCAAGAAGTAGAACTCATTCTGGACATGCCACATAGAACTGCTGTGGTTTTTACTGATTTTTTCTGTAGATGGCTCACATCAAAAACTTCCCCTTGCTACTTTCAAAACATAATCTGGTCGCTCTGGACTGCAGGAATTAAACATTTCTGAGCTTGTTGATTATTCTACCTAGGAAAAGAGTCAGTGGAAAAAATTAACTTTTTTTTTTTT
>VYXD01011915.1:54547-91310 GCA_013397195.1 Hylia prasina
CTACAAAGTCCTGTTTTTCTTCACAAAAGAAGCCTCAGATCAACAGAGGAATTTATCTACTGGCCATGCAAAGAACATTCAGGCAGTGCTTTATTAAAAGCTCACTTTTTATAACCTTACCACCTCTTAAATGTGTCAGACCATGGGGAGCTGACCTCAATCAGCAGCCAAACACCCACTTCAATGTCTCCCCATTCCCAATACAACAGGAGAGAATACAGGAAGAACAAAAATAAGAAAACTCATGGGTCAATAAAGACGATTCAAAGGTGAAGGAAAGAGGGAAAAACAACAAGCAACGCAGAAGAAATCACTCATCATCTCCCACAAGCTGATGCCCAGTCAGTCTCTCACAAACAGTCACCTTGGAAGTCAGCACCCAGTGTTCTTCTTTCTCTGCCTCCAGTTTTTATTGCAGAATGATGTTAATGGTAGAAAAAGAGAAAGCCTTGACACTGTGCAAGCACTGTTGAGCAACAGCTCAAACACGGGTGACTGTATTATCAATCCTAATGAAGCCACAAATACAAAACACAGCACCATATGAGCTGCTGTCAAGAAACTAAACTCCATGCCAGGCAGACCAAACACAGAGATACATTGCACATCTACCAGACACAGTGCCCAGTCAAAAACCTGTGCTCAGAAATCTTAAAAATAGGCATCGTGAGCTGTTTGTCTTTGTTCTAGCCAGAAACACACACACGAATTTTCCTGAAGGTCACACTGTCCGTCTCAAATTCATATGCTACTCAAGCCCAGAGTGCATGAATTTGAGAAGCCTGAGAAGGAAGTAGTTTCAAAGTATTTGCCCAGATTAGCTCAACCAGCATGCCATAAAATAAGCATATACACAGAAACCCAGAGAAAGAAAACCCAAGAAAATTAGGAAAATAGCAAGTCCTAGATAATACTAAAAGCACCAATCATCAAAAAAATCAGGAGGAACATAATACAAATGCCACTCCTTTGAGGTGGTAAGAGTAGGTGTGTTCTGCATCAAAAAGGGTATCTGTGGGTGAGGAGAGTGTCCTTGTGCAACCCACACTGAACCAGTGTTCTGTTTACCTTCAGGGAAGCTTTGAGGTCCAAGTCCATGCAGTCTACACAAAATTTTTGACTCAAACTAAATCAAGCTAAATAACTCACAGCACGTTCACCACAAGAAGGACATATAATTTGGATAAACCTTGGATTTAAGGGACCAGTAAGTAGGTTAAGCACTTTGCACAGTGGCATGTTGTTTCAGTCATCCCTTATACCAGAGATATGTATCTAGCAGCTATTTACAAGTGCTACAAGACACCAGTTATTAGTGGAGATGGAATTCAGTGGTTCAGACTGCTGAAAGCTAAAGCCCCTGACCACAAGCAAAAACAATTTTAAGACTTATAATCTGTTCAAATTTGGCCATATCTTCAAATGACTGGCAAAAGACACACTGCTCTGCAATTTTAAACCCACGTTACAGAGGAGAGAGTGTTCCAGATTCTTGATTAGACAGCTTCTAAAAGGCAATGGGTAAAACAATTATGTCCTGCCTTATTCTCTGAAATGGCCAAACCATTTTGAATGAAGTTTTAGAAAACATTTATTCTAAGACAAGAAATTTGAGGTAATATATTTAGCAGTTAAGCAACTGAAAATGCAACCACTACAGGCAAATGTATCTATTTATTAATATTTTCTGCTCATCCTATAATTATAGGATGGAAATGCATGAAAGCTGGCATTTAAAAACTTCAACATCTAAAAGAATGATGTTTAAAAACCCATTTGTTTTATACTGCATGCAAAGATGTGAAAAAGAAAATAATATGTCTTCTCTCATTATCATACATTATCATCTTTTTTAAGAAATGAAAATGTATTACCTTATAGCAGTCTTACAGCATTTCATTACCTTTCTTACAGATCAGCAATGCTCCTATCAGACCAGAGTTAAAATCCATTGCCATATTCTCATGAGAATAGTAAGCATAAGTAAGACAAGGCAGGTCAGCTTCTCTTGGACCAATTTCTTCTGATATATCCCACACATATGTGTAGAGCTGGCCTGGAAGTACAGCATCATCTCGTTTTTCTGCAGGTGATGTTCTGTCATCATACAGGGAGCCTGCCAAGAAAAGAGTCAGTAGGGTGGCATGAAGACAAAGAGCAATTAAAATGTCTGGAGTATCTTCCTACAATCAGTTCCAAAAGTTTGGTTTGATCTTGCTTATATGGTATTTCAGCTTCAAAGAGATAACTTATGACTCCACTCACACACTGTTGAGAGCAGCATGGGGAGAGTAGCTATTCCACCCCCATCCTGTTTCTTAGAGACTAAAGATTTCCTAGAAGTATCATCACTGCAAAAGGTTGGGCTCTCCATCAGTCTGACTAGGGTTAGGATGGGATGAAGCTTCAGCCTCTGCTCACTGACGCTCTGCAGAGGAATGCTGCCCACTGTCACCTTTCTAACTGTCTCACATAAACCCACTGCCTGGGCTGGCACTGCCTTGCTGCCTTAGGCCTTTTGTACATCCACATATTGAGCAGTAAGGGCTCATGTCTGTGCCTGCCAGATCCAACAGATCTGCAATATGACAAAGGGGAGACACAGAATTGAAATCTGAAGTGCAAAAGGTACGTTAATAATAAGACAGTCAAACTGAACTGCCCATCACTTCCAGTGAGATGTTCTGTTCAACTCCATGAGATGGAGTTGCAAAACTCCTTTTGCACCCACACAGAAAACAAAGCCTTGCATGAATTTGTAAACTGTGGGTCAGAGCTCTGGCTCAGCACCCAGAGCAGGGCAATCCAAGAAGCACGAGCAAGCAAACTAGTGTTGGTATAGACATTTTACTGTCCATTTGGTCATAGTTTATGACCATCTCTTTTTGCTGGTCTCATGAGTGTGTGAAGCAAAGCACCACAAAGCTGGGCATTAAATGCTGAGTATCAGAACAGCATGATCAGCACTGTTAGGAAACTGTGCTCATGACACTCATATTCCTACTGTTACACTGATAAACAAAAAAGGAGCTAATAATGGACATGAGGTTGCAATCCAGGATCAAGAGATATTTGTGTTACACATAGCCTCAAACATTGATCTGAATCCCTCTCAACATTTCATGCAGTAGTCTACAAGTAAATGAGCAAAACATGGAGTTTTTACAGTATTTACCTTCTTCATTTTTGCTGTAAATGAGGCCCTGAGGATGAATACTGACTGGCTTGTCTGCCATATTTTTAAGGTGAACTACTAAAGTATCTCCCACTTCAGCACGCAGGGTTGGTCCCAGAAGTCCTGCAGTTATTCAAGATAAAGAAAGAGGAAATTATTAATAAAACAGTATGTTCAGTGAAACAGAGAATTTTCTCCCCCATCAGAAAATACTGGCCCTTACAGCACAAGTTCCAAAATTAATGCAGAGAATGTAATAACACTGCAATGAAGATCTACCCATAAAAAGGCATATCGGTATTTAAAGCCTGTAGTGCATAGTCAGAAATGTTATCAATTCTGTATCTGACAACTAGCACTTAAAAATCACAGGAAAACAGTAGATTTCGGGGAAAAAAAGTTATTTACAGATACAGAAACTTTATCAAAAGATTAATCTCGAGGCTCATTGCAAATTTCTAGGAATCTTTCACATACCATTTAATTAAATAGTTTTAGAAGATAAACATTTTGTAGTTTAAGAGTTCAGAGAAAGACATTCAAACACATTAAGTAGCACTCTGAAAACCAGAAGTCACAGAACAAAGAGATCTTTCAATCCCCAAATGTTATCCAAATAAATAATCAGTTCCACACTGCAAATTTCTTGAGGCATTTCCTGCAAAAGATTTCAAGAGCTTGTACCCCTACTCCCCTGTTGCAAAAATAAGCAATTGAAAAGGCTGCTAAGACAACTTTTGGCTTCTTAGTCTCTTTTCTTGTAAACTATTTTGTAAATATTTAGTTTCAGGCCTTAGGCTCCTTCCATGTGAATTCACAGTGTTATCACTGCAGCTGTGCCATACAAATATACATGCATGTGGTAAATCTCATCAGATGCTGAAAACAAAGGAAACAACTTTTGTATGGTGCAACTGATTTGCAGACAGCCACATCCTCTGAAAGCCTAACCTCTCTACAGCCTTTGGAAACCTCATTCCTGCACTGTAGAGACCTCAACCCCTGTGCCTATTTGGTTTATGTGCAAACAATGGACACAAAAATACAAGCTTCCTTAGGTTACCACTGGCTTTAAAACAAGCAACAAATGAAAAAAACTCAGGACATTTAATTCCTGTTTACCTGCAAGTGTATTTGTTGGTTTTTCTTTTTTAAAATCCACTTCATATTCTCTGTAAGAAATTTTCTTAAATACAGGATCTGAATGTTCCAATCTGAAACCAAAAGAGTTACAAAAAATATTGAAAGGACAAAGATCCTCAGAGATGCCATTGCTGTTTAACGGATATCTCAAAAAATGAATCTTGGAAATATATTTAATCACTTGCACATTTTGCTGAAGGCAAAGCACACAGTCCAACTCTTTGCAGTGTCATCCCTTCTCCCTCTCACTCTATTGAATCTACGATGTTCCTGAGCCAGGTCATTTTATATAGGGCATCCAATATGCACACCTATAACACCACTGATTTTACTGGTGGTTTTTATGGCCCCTTTTGATTCTGGGGTAAAGATGCCTTTGTTTTATACAAGCTACAGAGGAAGATATCCCAACCATACTTAACCTAGAACGCATCAGACAAGACACAGTGAAAGAAACTTGAATTTCTGTTTATTCAGCCCTATGTTTAAACTTTAAGACTCACCAGAAGGGTTTTACAACAGCATTAGCAGCAGGCTCCTGTCACAGGAATGACTCTGGAGGCAAGCACAAAGCTGTTCTCTAACAACAACTAAGGATCTCACAGCAAGTTAGAAAATGAGAAACACTGCAAGTGCCCTTAGGCTTGTTATGCAAACAGTTTGGCACCCAGCAGACCACACAATGTTTTCTTAGAAAATATTTAGGCAAGCAGAAGGAAACCAGCACAGGGCACTTCTGCAATGGAAATAATGACGAGAAGAGGGCTGAAAGGATAACAGCCTTTCACATTTATTGGTTGATTTACTGTAGTATGTATAATGACTGAATTCCACTTGCTTTCTTTGTAATGCCCTTTCAGGCACATTTGACAGTGAGGAGCTGATGGGCTGCTCAAGCATGGGGAGGCTGAGCAGAGAGCACAGAGAGAAGCCACTTCAGTGACATCCAGAGTCCATAAGGGGGAGATCTCTTTTGGAAGAGATCCCTTATAAATTCCTCTGCAACCCTCTCTCAACCACAGCAGAGTCAGGCAGAAGCAATTGGTGTTTCAATTAATTCCCCTCTCCTTAAAGTCATGGATAATATTTTGCTTAACTCTTTGAGGGGAAGGATGGGATCCAGAACCTTCATTGCGAAGAGCTGCTCTTATGGGGCAATGTTTAAGAGAATATACATGTAAGACTGTAGGGTAGAAGAGGAAATTTATCAGTGCCATTTGTATAGTGAGGAGGAATAAAATACCCAGTACATGAACACTTCAGAAATATCACACTACACAAGCAGGTCTGGATACATAACTTTTAGTAATTGCAGCAGCAACAGTGCAAGATGCACAGATAATACATTTTCACTTTGTGCTGAAGTGCCTTACAAATAAGTAGAACTTGTACATGGTAACAAACCTCTGCAAAGATAAGACAGACATTCAGAGATGTTAGATATCATTTTCTAGCCTGTATGATTGGAAAATTAAGGAAATAGCTCAGGAACAATCCATTTTCCTTTCAGACTCTCTTCAGTTATTTAGAAATAAAAGCACAAAAGTATCAGATTCTTACACTGCATTTAGACATTCAGCTTCTACTGAAATCAGCACAAGTTACATACTCCAATACCTTTGGGATCCAAGCCATTAACTCTTCCTCAGTGAGTCTATTTGTGTTGTGAGGTTTTTTGTTTTTCTGTTTTGTTTTGTTGGGGTTTTAAGTTGGTAGTTTTGTTAGGTTTTGTTTGCTTGCTTGTTTTGGGTTTTAGTTACATTTCTGTAAGCTCTGTAAATTCATTAGACCCATTTGGGATGTGACTTGCTCTAAATACTTAGGGAAGGTAAATCAATAGATACTGCATATAAAATACTGCTGGGTTATCTCAGAGAACATCAGCTGAGATTTTAGACAGTCTTGTGAGTCTCCACTGCATGAAAACACTCCATCCACAATGTGAATTTAACCAAACAGCAGTTGATGACAACATTGATGTGGCCAGTGCAGAAGAGAATGAAGTTCCAACTAGTAAATTCACCTGTCCAGGTCAATCCTTAAATGACATCTGGCTTCACGTTCCTACCTTTGAATCATATTTTCTTCGGTATTGCCAGTTTGACATTATGCTTATACCAGCTCTGTTAAAGTTTCAAGGGGGTTTTAGAAATCACAGAAACTTTGTTATAATTAAATCTTGGGTAAAAAAAAGTTACAGAGTCAATCTGAACTGGAACTTTCGCATGTTATCTTGAAATGCAATATATGTTTAGAAAAAAACCCCACAAATAAAAAAAAGCAAGTCATCCACCTATATATAAATGTATATATATAAAACAAAGCAACGGTATTAAAAAACCTTTTCATGTAGGAGAACAAGTAATTTTTAATTAATTTTAATGTTTAATTTTCAGTCATTTCCCCCCCTAATTTAAACAGAACTCAAAATTACATCCAAGTTCTGTAATCTGTAGCATTGCACCTGCAGTGTTTATAATCCTAAGGACAGTAGTGGTAATAAAAATAACATATTTTACATTCTTGATTGGTGGATGCAGGTAGGCTGGCCACTGTGCAATGATATTTGAAAAAATAAAATCATTCTTTTCACTTAACGAAGCAGAGTAATGCTTGATCTTACCACCTTTACTCATCAGAACTCAGAACATACATTTCACAAAGCCCCTGAACAACTCAGAAACTGTACAGCTAGTTCCAAAGTACATCTGGCTCTGACTTAAGTGAAAGTGATAGCATCAAAACTGGAACATAATTATTCCTTCAGCAAATTCTAAAGTCCTAAAGTTTTTGAAATCTTACCAAACACCATGGCTCAACCTAACATTGCTCAACGTCCATGTACCTAAAATAAATACATTAAAAAACCTCAAGCAACCAACATTAAGCTATACAAAAATGACAAAAGAAAGTCCTGGAGCTTATTTAACAGAAGTGCTCTGAAAACATAAAAATAATTCTATCCACTAATGCAGCAAATAGAAAGGAGCTTTTAGTATGTCACTGGCTGTAGTTCAGATCACGCTGTTTAAGGTCAAACAGGTTTCTCTGAATTCAACAGACTGGGCTCCAAAGTCCTCCTGGGCTCTGAAATTCCACAAGAGATGAGAAACACACACCACTTTTCAGTCACAAGGGAGGACTAATTTCATCCTTCTTATGCTGTATTTTGTTACCTGGACTTCTCCTCAGGTTCTGGTTTGTAGGTCCAGCTAGTGATCTGTGCAGCTATATAGTGCTCCCTGACCTTCACAGCTCCCACCACGTGCTGCTCTGAGTCTGGCCACCATGAACCAAGCAGAAGCAAGAGAAAAAGCTGCAAGCAGTGCAGTGTCATGGTAGAGATGCCTGTTGATGCTGCTCTGGAAGACAAGGCAGAAACCACTGCTTTTATTGCTGTTGCTGCTTCTAACTTCCCCTCAGAAATGAAATAATTATGATGCAACAGGGTAACAACATTTGCTAGGCTCAGGTCATTGCTCTTCATCTCCGCCTCCCCTTACTGACAGGGATCCAAGAGAGATAAAAAACTGTTTAAACTACCTTGCTTCCCCTCCTCCACACCACCTCCAGCAAGAGACAAGAACCAAGGAGAAGCAGCTTCAGCCCCACTAGGTGTTTGTGTCATTGTGTACTGAAGCAGCAGGATATCAGAGGCAGAAGATTTAGATTACTTCAATTACAGGATGTTTGACTTGCATGGTTAGGAAGAAGGGGGGGCATCTTTTCTATCTTCCCAGAAATCAGAAACCCAGCACATGGCTGGCACTGATGGAAATTTCCCAGGTAGATGCTACACCTCCTAAGAAATCATTCCCAGGTTAAAAGCAAAATACTGAAGGATTAGGTGTGAGGAGCAGAACTGAGTGCAGAGCTAAAATCTAGTTCAGAAGATCATGTACTGCACGCTCATAACAGTAAGGCAGCCGCCTCTCCAAACGTTGCCAGCTTCAGTTTGATTCCCACTACACTCCCAAATACCTCAGGTAATAGGTAACCAATGGGCTTCTCCGTGGCAGCCACCAGGTCAGACTGGAGACTTTTAATCTAGCCTTGGCTAGGGTCTGTTGACATTTATCTAACAAGAAATGATTAGGAAAATACCTTTTGAATAGGTAATTTCCAGTGTCAAATGTATTATCAAAAATGTTTCCCTGCCTTTGCCAGTGCTAAGAAGTTGGTCAAAACAACAAGTAAATTGTTGATCACGTTTTCACACACTCAATTATTAGAAAAAGAAAAAAAATCCTACCTAATTTTTTTTTTGTAGTCAGAAAATGAAAACAATATTTGCAATGTTTTCCTAATATTTTAATGAAAAAATTACCTAACCCCCCAGATCAAAATAACTCCCCTCCAGAACTAGACAAAAAGGACAAGATTTCATTTTGGGTTACTTCAAAAGAAAACCTGATCAATTCTAGGTTTGACATATGTTTTTAACATGTAGAATGGCCTAACTGGCAGCTTGGTTAATTCTATTCAAGCTATATGGTACTTAGAAGAAATAGGGAAGATGGCTAAAAAGAAGAATAAATTATGAAGATCAAAAGCTAAATGCCCACTACCAAACTTCAGGATAATTTGGCGCATAAACCTGAAAACAATTGTGCTCACTTAGCACATGACTACCAACACCAAGGTTTATTTCTTTAAACAAATCTTCCTGTGATTCTGTGTTTGTGTTTGAAATTTCCATTATAAGTAGGTTTCTAACAATTTTTTTCCTTTTAATAAAAAGCTAAAACATTGCAGGCTAAAAATTACTACCCAGATTACGTGATTAACACTCCCTGCTTTGTGTCTGTAAACTGGGAATCATCAAAGCTGACATCAATTGGTTACTTCCCTTTTATCCATTTTGAGGAATTTGGGAGCTCTATTTTTAAAATTTCTTAGTCAACTAATTATCCAGAATCACTCTAAAGGTAAGAATTTCTTTCTGAAGTGTGGCTGATCATATTGATAGTTTTAAAGAACCGTATCAAATTACACTAGATACTTTCCATTAAGCTACATTGATTACCATTTGTTACCTTCTTTAACCCTTTAAGAACAATAAATCCAATACTGGCTGCTTGCTTATTTTCTCCTCACATTTTAAGTATCAATGTAAAATTGACCTGCCTGAAATCATCTGCATCAGCCTTAGGGGTTTTTTCTTTTTTCTTCCTTTAAGCTATTCCATCACATTGTATCCTCTAGGCTGTATGAAGTTTCAGTGTTCTGAAAATCATTATTAATAATCCAAAGATGTTGTCCCGTTCCACCTGATCATTAATTTCTAATATCTGCAATTTTATCCTGTCTGATGTTGCAAAACCCTAATACCTACATACACATATATGTTTAATTAACATTGGTTGCCTGCAAGCTATTCTATTAATCCCTGACAAGTGACTACAGAATAATTCTTTCAGGCTGGAGTGTTCCAAGACAATTCAACTTCATTGGCTATTCATATATTGAGCTCTGATCTCTTTTTCTACTTCACAACACTGCACATGCTGCAAACTTCATATTTTATCCTCACTGCTTACCCACATGTTCAAGTGTAAACTACAAGTCAACAAGAGCATCAAAGATCATGTGGTCAAAAGCCATGCATGGAGGAATGTGGGTCTTGCAGGCTGGCAAGACAATCTCTGCAGCACAATGAACAAGGCCATTCCCAAAACACAGTAGTACCTTTGGGATGTACTGATACTGAAATGCCAAATAAAAATCAAGCATGGAAGGGAAGCCTAAGCAGTTATCTTTTAGCATCTTCCAACTGGGCAAGATTATTGTCTATTCTGACACCCAGTAATTATGGTCCTGATTTCTTGTTATGCTACATGTAAAAACATACTAATGGCATACTTGCAGTCCTGCTCTAAGAGCTGACCTGTAAAATTAACTGACAATGCCAGTTTTCCACCTAGGCTGGGTGAAATAGCCTAGGCTGATTCTGAGCAATCAAGAACAGATCTTTAAAAAGAGATGTTAGGAGGTGATATGCAACTTGCTGCAAATAACAAATTAGGATCCACAACAAACCTGGTTCTATTTCATCAAAAAAAAAAAATACCCTAAGTGCCAGCAGCCAGCATATCCTGATGCCTGCCACCAGCTTTCACAACTGGTGGCAAGACAGGGAGCTAGTACAGAGAAGAAAAAGTTGTACAATAACAATTGTGGAATTGGTTGCTAATAATGCCCTAAGAGAGATCTCTCATTCAAACACACAAATCAATGCACAGCGGCCCAGCAAATGTACTTTGTTTAGTGCAGGGTGAACAGGCTTCATGGGCAAACAAGGAGTTAACTATTGAATCAGCAGAGAAGTGGCTCTGAAGTAGGTAAAAGACAGAGGGGGCACTTACCAAATCTGCCAGGCACAATGGGGAACAGACGCCATCAGCCGAATATCTTCACTTCTGCAAGTGGGTGCTAAAGCCAAGAAAGGTTAACCTGTGAAACAGCTCAGTTTAGAAGCTGAAAGTAGATGTGCTATGCCAAAAATACATATGAGCAGGCAAAAAGAAAAGATGGCAAGAGAAACTGAGGCTTTCTTTCAGAGAACAAGTTAGACAAAAGAAGATGTATGTGTTTTGATGACAGCCCACACAAGAACACATTGTGTACACTGTTAAGGGAAGGCAGGCTGTGTGACTTCTGTGGTCATAAGCAAACTAAAAGACAGTAAGAATGTAGAAGGGCATTTCAGTTTGCCCTGGCACTTCAGAAGACAAATAATCATGTTGATTTAAACCTAAATACATTCACGTTTTAAACTTGTATTTTTCCTTAGCAGAAAAGCAAATGTCCCTTGTTAGAAGTGGGTGTTTCTCCAGTCGATGTTTGCCAAAACCAATGATTTAGCAGGACCCAAAACTATTTGTACAGAGATGCTGAATTCAGTAAAGTTACAGAAGAAAAATAAACATGTTTATTTTCTAAACGCTGTAAAACCTAATTTCAGTGATTTAAGGAATTTGTCTAAAACCACTGGCTTGTGGTCTGAAAAAAAATCATTTTAAGGAACAAACAGGGACACACAAGCTTCCTCTCTTCAAAAACTGCATTAATGACATCTCACTTAAAATTTTGGACTGATTCAAGTGAAGCCATAAAAATTTTTGCCAGAAAAATTTCAGTTTGACTCAATAAAGAATTTTGCTCCTACTCACTGTGTTCCAGTTTGTCTTCTTTACTAAGAGATTTCTGTATTTGCCCAAGCTTACAACTGATATCCACCATGAGAGCAGCTGGCTTCATGCTAAGTCAGTCCAACAGCATATTCATCTTAGATCTCTTACTGCAGAGAACTAGTAAGGATACCAGTGCAAGAATTTGCAACAAGGAAGATTCCATATTTTTTAATTCACAAATCCTTGTTGCAACTGAAAATGGACTATCCAAAAAGAGAGCGTCTTACCACGTTGTACACACCTACGTCCAACAATAAGGATGATATTCTGAATGAATTAAATTTTTCATTCTTTATATAGTTGAATTTTCTACATGCAGATTTTTTTTTCGTCAAGTAATAGACTTAAAACTGTCTCTACAGACTTCACAACACAGATAAATTCAAGGCATTCTAGTTCTCTAGCAAAGGCTCAGGTTATTTGTTAGCAAGCTGGTTAAACAAACTCTACTTTCCCACACGTAAAAATGCTGCCATAGAAGGACAAAGTTGAAATTGCCCTGTTTGTGTAACACTATTTCCATCCTGCATTACTTGTAGCTTAGGCTTTGATTAGACTTTTAAAATACTAAATACAGAACTGCACTTCCCAGTTACTGCTTTGATTTTTATCTTCCACATTTATTTTTTATTGGAAGCAAATATTTATTGATATTTTAATTTTTTTTACTATTATTATTCTACGTTTACATTTCATGTAAACTGAAGACTACATATCTGAAGTTTGACAATAGGCTGCGATGGTCATTATTTTACATCTCTGTGAGGTTATTCCCTTTGCATCATAACTCATTCCCGGTGCATAATCTTTAGATTCAGCAGATCAAAATTTCACCCACACCTTCACTGCAGGCACCTGTAAATGAGAATGTACCCAAAGTCCACGATAAAGAAACAGAAAGCAAGCAAGGAGCCACAAGAACTGTAAGGTGTGTAGTAGGAAAGTGAGCAGAGCAGAACTTCTCAGAAGCTCTTCTGTTGCAGACACAAAATTCAGATAATTGATAATCATGTAGGATTTGACAGAAGCTTTAATTGAAGTTATTATGTTTAGATGTTTATAGTAGTTCCTATAGCAGCAATCTTTGGTTCTATCAGGAATTTTAAACATTAATCCCAAAGGAAGAGGAGGATTAAGGTACAGTACAACTGCTGCAAGTACACCCAGGTCAAATTTGCTTGCAGGTACAGCCACTTTGATAAGCAGCCAAGCAGAGCCCCATGTCTTAGTCACCAAGGATTGGCTTTTGTGACACCAGACAGTGCAGGGCTAAAAATGCCATAAGGCATTTAATATCATGTTGATGATGGAAGCCATTGGCAAGTTCTCCTCAGTTCTGCTGTACCTCTTTTTCTATTAGGGTCAGAGAAAAACGCCTTTCTTGGTTTATACATTAAAAAAACAATCATGCCACTTCCTTTCATCAAAAGTCTGACAAGGAAGAATGTGGTATTTTATAACTTAACTTACTGGAGATTTATGAAACTAATTAACCTTCTGTAAAGAGAACAGATACCTTTCAGGGAGAAGGATGTTTCAAAAGATTCTGATGCATCAAAGGAAAAAAAAACCCATATACTAGTACTGGTTATTTTAAGTCAAACTCCTTCTCTTTGCCCCCCTCCAAGCCTATTTATTGGGTGGAGGACAGCTGCTTCCTTTGTTACCAGAAAGCCCAAAACATCTTTGAGATTAGTCTCATAGGCAAATTCCTATGGCATGACTCAGTGGGTGTGGTTAAGTTTTCAACAGGTTTCAGCCAGCATTATTCTTCACTGACATAGAAATTGCTTAAGATACTGTCCAAAAAAGAAGAAGTAAAGACAGATATCAAGAGGAAAGTCAATTTTAGCACAGAATACAGAATCTGATTATGTATTCCCATGTAAGTAAGAGCATGGTACACAGGACAGCCAAAACAGGGACCAGCTGTGCCAGGACTGGGACCAACCTTCCCACGCAACAGTAAATTCAGTCCATTACAGACACCCAACTTCTACCTTGCAGAATGCAAGATGGATGTTTGGGAGACAAAAGTGCTTTCCTGAAAGCCAGTTTAAGCGAATCTAATGACTATAAATATATGCACAAATACATATACAGAGGCATGATGGTCCTTTCCTGCCATTTTCATTAACAGAAACCTTACATTTTACAGGGCAGAAAGTGCCTCCTAAAGCCTGGTTGCCTCTGTAATATCTGAATCCACAAACAATTCCATGTATGTTCATCCCAAGGAGGAAACCATGCTATAAGACTGGCAATTAGTGTAGCTAGGCAGAGAAATAATCAAGATTGAACTTTGCTCTGCCATAGCAATCTTTTCCCTTTACCCTCAAACTGTATTTTTGTCAATAAGACTGTTCTTTATTACAAGACAAACAGACTACATAATCAGTATTCCTCCTTTGTCTCCCCAAATATTCCATCTCTAGTCTTGCTCAAGTGTAAATCACCTTTCAAAGACTGGCTAGTTACAGTAAATTGTTTAAGCTGTAGTTAAACTTTCCTAACAAGACAATCACTTATTCTTTTCATCTTTTAAAATCTTCCTCCAGCTAGAGGAAATATAACCATTCATAGCTGGAAAAAAACCCTCCACAAGGCTCTCAAAATGAATTTAAATGGGAGGGGAAAAAATAAAAAATGCAAATTTTTAGCAATCAGCAACAAAGCCAAAACTAATAGGCTTGTAGTACAAAAGTAGATTTCAGTTTCTAACATACATGAAAATAATCTCATGGAAGGAAATTAGAGGAATTATGGAGAAAAAAATCCCACCTCTTAGTGCAGCATCTGTACTGGAATGAAAGTGATTTATTTATATTACACACAGAGATTTTTATTAAAAAGGCTGGTAATGGAACATTTTATTTTAATGCATCAAGTTGATAAAAGATTAGTTACAGAAATCGTGTATAATGTTGTATAAGTCACATGGATGGGCTATTTAAAAAAAGATTTGATAGTTAGAGGGACACATCTCTTATTTTAGTTACATGGTAAAGTGCCTTGTGTAGTCGTATTCTATCGTTGGAATGACCGCCTGTACAAATTTCAAGAAAATAAGAAGGTACCTGAGTTTCTTATTAAGGAAAATGTACAATAGCTAGGAATCCTGCAAAACAAAGCAGAAGTCACATTCAATAGTCTGCTCAGCAGTATTACTTGCTAACAGGAAAATAACACCTAGCTACTTCAGAGTTAAGAGACTGGGAGATTAATATTGCAGAATTCTGGTAATGACATCTGATGTTTCACCAAAAATAGACTTTCCTGGTTTAAGTTAATGCAGGGAAGCAGGAGTTATTTTCAATATATTTTGCAGACATCACAGAAACATTACCAACTCCACTTATGTTCTTAATATTTGTTATTAACAAATGCCAAGGTGAATTGTACCCAGCAATCCCTAGCTACCTTCCTGTAGTTGCTGGGAAAGCAGGCTCCTCTGCTCAGTGTTTCAGAGGCTCAAAAAAAGGAATCAGCTCCTATTCTGGGCCATCCTTTGCAAGAGCTTGTGCCTGTTCACGAGAGAAAGTACAGAGATTAGCTTTACCAAGCTGAACAGTTTGCCTTCGCAGAGAACAGTTCCCTTGTAAATATCACCTTCAAATGCATGTTGGGCCTGAATTTGCAGTCTGGAGAGTATTGAATAATTACAATCTAAAGTCTCTGTCCATGTGGGAAAGAGGCAGACAAGGAACTGAAAAATTAATAGAAATCTCTACTTTCAACTGACTATTAAGTTACATTGGTACTGGATGTAAGTAAACCCAACTGTTTTGACATAACAGTCTCACGGACCATTTCTTCCCAAATGGAAGATACATGAAAATGAGTAAAGAAATGTTAAAAATGCCCCAATTTGTTAAGTGATGAAAAAGAAAAAGAAAAAGAAAAAGAAAAAGAAAAAGAAAAAGAAAAAGAAAAAGAAAAAGAAAAAGAAAAAGAAAAAGAAAAAGAAAAAGAAAAAGAAAAAGAAAAAGAAAAAGAAAAAGAAAAGCTATTTGCAACTATTGAGGACTACGAGACTTGAACAACCGTGACAGACAAGTTACTTTCCAGTTCAGTTCCAGTTGCTTGTTGCACAAATTGAGCAAGTCTCAACTCATACAGTAAATGAGAATTTTACTGGTTCAGGATCTTTAGCTGCTCAGTAATTCCTGCTTATTTGCCTTACAACAGCAAAGAACACTATTTTGAAAGTACACACTTGCTTTTATCATGGAGTTTGCTCCAGTCAGAAAGCATACTATCGATTACTACAAAGCATAACTAAGATCACTCAGCTTCCTGAAAGAAAATCCTAATTGTGAGGCATTTGATATTGATGTTCAGAGTGGTTTAAGTGATTTTTATTGCTTTTTGTCAGCAATGTTATTTTACCAAGGTACTGCTCACATGTAGAATAGAGAATAGTGGGAACTCTACACCCTTCAGAAATTAACTTCAGATTAAAATCTAATTATAAAAGCTGCTCTGCTAAGAAGTGATTACACTCTGGATGGAGCCTGTGAACCTCCTGTCTCACCCTCCTACACCACCATCTCTGTTTCATGCTCACAGCTACCTCCTTCACCCTTACAAACAAGGGCTCAATCCTGTCCCTTCAAACCTACCTGCTTTCCCCATTGCTCCTGCCATACACCTCATGTTCCCCCAAAAACTTAATGCAATCTGCTTGCACAAAGGAGCTCATCCCAGAACTGCAGCAAGTGCTACCCCAAGCAGCTGTTCACTGCTTTCACACACAGCTGTGTTTCAGCTTATGAACCTTACACTGCAAGAAGCCTCCAAGAAACTGAGTAATAATGAAAAAGGATACATATGAACTCCAAGTTCTCCCCCACCTTCTGCAACAGTCTCGATTATTTTCTTCATGACTTCTGCATGCCTGAAAAACAGATCAGAAGCAAAATATTTTAAAGAAGGGGCAACTCCCTCTTCATCAGCAAGAACAGTTTTTATTTGCAAACTAAATAATTTTGGACCATTTGCTTCAGAAGCAGCAAGGAAATTTTCAGGTTACTGAGGAAGTAAAATAGCAACAGTAACTGAAAACTAACATTAAGTGATGAAGGTAACATTGTTTAACAGCTCCTTACATTCCCACAGAAAGCAAAAAATGTACGCTACAAGGTAGACTGAGTGCCCTGAGAGTGAATGCAAACTGCTTGACACCAGTGTAACTTCTGATTGCCAAATGCCAATAAAGCCCCCAGTAAGTCCCCAGAAGGTAATACTGACCAGCAGCCACCCACCAGAAGGTCCCAGATGCCCCTGAAGATGATGTCTAGAAACTGCTGTAACGTTTTTAGCTGCCTCTGCTGAACTCAAACTTGTAAAGCTTGAAGAGGTTTTAGAAAGTAAAACAATTCAGAATTTCCTAGGAAAGGCAGATTAAATCAACCCTGCATAAATTCAGAACTATTGCTCAAGGACTGGTTTAGGGTATGGAAACTTTCTCTGGTGGTAACTTGGGTTCTATGGCAAACCAACAGTTTCTAAGCTAGTTTCTTCTTTCTCGTAACTCTGTTATTGTAAAGCATTACAGGGAAAGACAAACAGTTCCTCAGGTCACTAAGTTTTTACATTCTCATTAGTGACATCCCAGACCTACTATGAACCACACAATATTTGTGTACAAAGCCAGTCCTGGGAACGCAACACAAAATTACAGAATAGCCAGGGCTGGAAGAGACTGGTCAGCACCTAGTCTAAAACCCTCCCTGCTCAACGAGCAGCCAACTAGAACAGATCACTCAGGACTTGTCTGCTATAGTTTGCAATACCCTTAATGATAAAGACTACAAATCTTTAAATGATCAGTTACAATGTGGAAGTAATGTTCTTGTGTTCAAGGCAGCTCTTCTATCCCATAAACGAAGGGATGAAGAACATGTCAAATCAGAGGGGAGAACTACTTTATGTTAAATTATGATTTAGTTATGTACCTTTAACACAAACTCCCAGGTTGTATAATTAATTGTACTTTTAGCTATACTTCAACCTTGTTTAAAATAGATGATTCTGTAAGTAATCTTCACCAGTGACAGAGGTGTTTTCTCTGAAAACAGAGGACTAATGGTCATTATCTACACAGCACTGCAGGTCAGTGAGCAGCAGTGATTCAAAATACCCATCCCAAAACAACCAAAGTGCCAACTGAGAACAAGGATGAGTGGGAAGCAGAGTTTGCATAACTCTCTGACCATGCCTTGATACCAGTACGTCAGTCCCAAGAGCTGACCAACAACTGGCATTTAGTAGCTACCTCCGAAGTCAAACATGCTGCCAGTGACTGCAAACAAGGAAGGAAGCTGTTGCAAAGTTACCAAGACACACTGTAAACAGGAACATGCAAGTCTGGGGAAATATTAAAGGTCAGCATTTGTCATTTACTGTTGGTCTTTGCAAGTCAACTAACCCTCAGAGCTGATTCCAGCTCTGGATCCCCACAATGCCCTGTGGAACATATGCCATTTCAGATGCCAAGGCCGGCTGCTTCTCTGTAGGAACCTGGCCACTGCCAAAACTTAAGTTTTGACCTTTTGCATAACTGTGGACTATTTTTTTACTGGCACAGAATACAGGTCACCATGCAGCCATTAGAAGTCTTTAACAGCATACTGGCTCAACTTCATACATCTCAATGACATTTGTTCTTTTCTGTTTTCTAAGAACTACTCAGGTACCTCAAATTCTACAATGGCCAGACTAATGGTCATTCTTGCTATGACACAGTAACTCATGAAAAGCTTTACAGGTGCTTTATAAATTTTGTAAAGTTTGTTTCCTGTTTTCAGACTCCTGTAAAAAAACTTGGATGAATGAATATATAATATGTTCCAATGCACGTTTCTATTACAATGGAAAGAAATAACTTTTGAAGAAATGTAAGCTAAAATATCCTGTTATCTAGAAGTCTTTCCCTGCAGATATTTAGAGTACAACAGAAGCAACAAGAGTTTGGAAGCCTATAACTATTTCTTCTGAAATGGTGAAAATTAAGTCCTTGGAATCAGTGCAAGTAATTACGAGTTAATTGTAAATGTGCTTAGTAGTTCACTTGTTTGATAGTCCCTTCATAACACTTTTCCGTAACAGAAAAAGCTGAGAATCATGATTAAAACAGTTTACAGCAATTAATGAGGAAGTTGACTGTGCTCCTTCCAGCACCATAAAAATGCTGACAAGACCTACAACTTACAGAAGAGCTGTAACATGAATAATTTTCACTAACTACTCAAAATAGAAGCCATCCCAAGCAGCTGACAGTGGCATCCGACCACCGTTTCTTTCCTTTCTCTGACGCCCGACACAAGGACACTCACGTCACAGGAAAAATGTTTGGAATCTTACACATATCCTACATTACACAATTTCTGTAACACGATGGGAAGCAACAGCAGCAGACATAACTAAAGACTCACAGTTCCTACCTGAATTAAAAATAAAGCTATTAGTTTTAATTCAGAAGCCCAGACCTTCTTAGCTGTTGGCCTTACCTATTTGAAAAAATCAAATAGCTCACCTTGAAGAGTAAAAAAACATACTTAAACCCTCCATTTTAGATATGCTATTAGCCTCTTTCTTCACGCCCTCAACACCACCTTTTAAACTCTTTCCAGTGTTAAGCAGTTGCAGATCCATGACACAGGTTTTTGAAAAGGGCTACAGTTTCTTCCACTTTTAAGACTAGCAATAAACTTGTCTCACTTCACTATCAATCATCTCTTTCATGCTTAAAGCTGAAACAAGTCTCATGATGTAAACCATTCCCTCAAGTGTAAGTGTAGATTACATTACAAAGGCACTTCACTGGCTTCACAGGTAAAGTGAAAACATGACCACAGGGCTCTCACCTGTGAAGAGACTCAACCCAAATTCACAGATTAGCAGTGCACTGCTAACACCTCTGCAGAGTAATAACTCAAATTAAGCAGATAACCTTGCAGCCACAGCCCAGGATAAACCCCACAGTTTTACCTAGTCAGTGAGGGCTGTCATGCCCAAATGTCTCTGCATCTTTGCTTGTTCTGAGAGTGCCCTCCAAATATGCACCAACAGGAGCTTCTGTCCAATTTACTAGCAAAGCTTCCAGCAAACATGAGCTAAATTAAATTTTGGCTTCAGGATTTTTTTCTTCCTTTTCTCCTATTAATCGTCTTCCTAATCAGTCTGTTAAGACCTTCTACATTCCTCCCACTTGATGCTCCTTCAAAAACACTAGTTGCACAAAAAAGCTGCATCCTTTTTTTTGTCCAAAATCCTTCAGACAGCAAACAATAAGACAGTCAAAGTCACTAACAGGTTGAGATTAAGACTGCTATGTTCATACAAGGTACAAAAACACCTTACTGGATCAAACCAAAGATCTACCCGGTTCTGCTTCCCATCTTACAGTACGTGCTCAATAAAGAGGCTGGAACAAGCACCTCACAAATGCTCAGTCCAAAGCACAACTAATTTCCAGCAGTATCCTGGAAATTACCCAGGGACTTCCTTATTCTGAACCCTTCTAGTAACATTTTAATAACCTTGACAAATTTTTATTTCATTAACATATTATTGCTTAAATAAGTACTTAGTTTAGTTAAGTGGTGTATGCAGAAATTAATCCTTTCTGGCTTTGAACATACCAGCAGAGTAGCATTCAATGCCACCAGTTTCACTATTGGAAGAAAACTTAAATCCTATTACTTCACCCCTTGTGTCATTCATAGTGAAGGTCACTGATATCACAACTCCCTGCTCAGCTTTTCGCAAATAGTAAGGGTCACAGATTATTCAGTCATTTCTTATGGGAAAGAGCTTTATAAATTCAGTTATCCCACACAAATCTCTGTATCTTTTCCGGTTTTAGTCCTCCTTCACATCATAGACTACAGAAGAGATGACGACAGCTGTACTGCAATATTCAACATGTGGTGGTACCACAGATTAACAGAGGACTTATGTTGTTTTCTGTTCTATTCTTTATTCTATATTTATTTGTTCTATTTCTTTATTTCTGTTCTATTCTTTATTCTGTATTTGCTTTACAGTTCTCCCAGTTCTGCTTCTTGCATCACTCTTGAGCACCCAGACTGACATTTTCATGTTAGTGCAGACTCCAAAATTTTCTACTTGACCACTAGAGGGGAAAAACTTATTTCCCAATTGTACAATGGCTTCTCTGCTCAATACTGTCCATATGTAACTCTGCCTGCTTGGTGAAAGCAAACACTTCTGAAAAGCAGTGGCTAATGAACTGTGAACTGCAAGAAACATGAGATACAGATTTACAAAGCACATGAATACATATCCTCATAAGACCAAAATTAGCCATAAAATACTTGTTGCAAAGCTCCCTTGTTCTCTCCTCTACAGACTGATGAACAAATAAATGCTAAATTTACTTAGCAAGAATACTTTGAGTCTGTGAGACTGACCACAAGCTTGTCAACAACAAGCTGATTATTTGACACTCAGTGACATGGATATCCAAAGTGTTTAAGTCAATGGAAATTAAGCTTAAATGGGCAATCTGATCTCTGAATTTTTTTCTTCTAAACATATGCAATCACACAAAGAGTATCTTTTCTTAAAAGCTAAAATCCCAAACTTTTATCTCCAGGAACTTCATATTGTCAAGAGGAATGACATTGTTTCAGATACTGACTCTGTATCACTAAGACACCTAAAAGGATGTTAGGGCCTACATCTAAGATAAGATGCACCTTTCAAAGACCTAGACAAACATCTGTGCAGCAAGTCAAATGACAGGCTCCCTAAGTTTTGGGTGAGAAACGTGGAAAATGGAACAGAAAATACCCCCCAAAAAACAAGCGTGTTTTGGAGTTGTGTCCAACAAATATTTTGCTGTGACAACCACAGGATCTCTATTTATCAGTGCAAAATTTAAAGGGGAGCAGGAAGTAGTTAACATAAAATAAGGCTGCTATTTAATATTCCAATAGCTTTTTCTGCTGCCAAAGTATACACTGTACTTCTACCCGCCCCAAAAAGGAGACAAAAGGATAACACCTTATTTCATGGAGTTCTGGTAGTCTGCCATCTCCTGGAGTATATAGGGAAGCTGAGTTAAAAAAGCAGGTTTGATCAGAGAAGACAGTGCTAACTGCAAAACACACTTGCTGCAGTGAGCACTGGAATGAACTGAGAGAATTGCTGATCCCTTCCTTTCATACTGCCTCAGAAGCTAAGAGACCACTACAACAGCCAATTGTGGATGTCCAGAACACCCGAACAAAATCCTTAACAAGAGCAGTGAAGTGCCTTGTTACCTGCAGGCTGTATCAGACCAGGAACACTTACCTGCATGGATGAACTGAGCACATGGGAGGTGGAGGAAGATGAGGATGGTTTTCAATGGTCACTGTTTTCTTGACATGATCTTGACTAATATCTTCATACATATGCTCTACTGTCAAAGGCTGCCGCTGCTACAGAGCAACAAGGAACATGAGAACAAAGGTGTCACTAACAAAGAATCTTGCTCCTTTCTAACATCAGTAACAGATGATGCCCCCAAAATTACAGGCATCTAAAATATAAAAGTTCTGAAGGTACAATGAAAGATCTCAGTGTGTTAAAATCCATATGGTATTATCCATAGTACTGCACAGATTTTCCTTTGAGTGGTGAAGTCAATGTATTTGACAACCAACCAGGTTCCCACCTTGGTATTTTAGCAGTGGGCCCTACCCAACTTTAACCCAAGAAACCTAGTGATTAAAGGGAGGAACTATTTATATATTCCTTTCTTTCTGAAGATGATAAAAACACATACCTGCTTACTTGACTAGGTTTACTGGGGTAATTACCAGTTCTAAAGTGCTAACAAATATGCCAGCAGCTTCCTTCAATATGTGCTCAGTCATCATGTGCAGTTCTCAGTGAAATTGTTCCAACTTGCTGCAAGTACAATAAAAGTCCTGTCTACAAGCCTATATTGTTTAATGGTTTTCTCACCATTTTTCCTTTAAATTTCTGTTGTGAAAAAGCAAAAAAATGTAATTTCTGTTTGACACAGTGAGTCTTAATTCACAGAAGCAGGAAAAAATCCCACCATAGATATACCTCATCATATCCAAATAACCAGAGCCTTGGAGTTTGGTAGTATTTGTCATAAGTGATGTAGAGGTCATAGGTTCTAGTCTGTAGAATAGCATCTTCCCCTCCAACATCAGCTTTAGTTTTGTTAGCTTCTACAATCTGTCTTGTGTCAAGAGTTGCCTGGTTGAAGGTAAAAATAACAAGATTAGCATAGTCTTGCTTGGGTTCCCTCCTTTCCCACCCTAGAGTAGTTATGTAAAACTTGTAATAATGTTTTTAAGCGGGTACAAAACCCCCCCAACATATGGTTTGTGTGTATTTTTAAATTAGGAGTATCAGTTTCTCACCCAACAAGTCTTTTTTTTGTTTTATTTTTGGTGGGTTTTTTTACTTTTCAAAAAAGGTCTGATTTCTTAAGGAAATTGGCAGCTATACTGTTACACCTCCTAACTTCTTTCACAAGTAACAGACAATTCCAATGAAATTCAGAAGGCAAAGGTCTCAGTTTGTGCAGGTTCATGGAGACCTTGGCATAGTACCACAAAAAAGGAGGCCTTCTGTTTTCTCTCACAGAAGTCTGATGGATTGGTGTAATCTACTGAACCTACAGGCCACTCATCCTCCCTGTGTAAGCCCCAAGAGCCACCACTGCATTTTTTAACTTCTCGTGAATACACCACTGTGTCTACATGCAGAGCAAGAAGGATCAGCAAAACCAAGGAAAGTTTCTGTGGGCAAAATCTATGAGGACCCAAGGGTTCAAGTTAGTGCAGTAGATTAGCAGGAGACAAATCCATAGGAATCCAAGCTCAGTAACCCTAGTACTCATAAGCTTGTTATTTCAGCCTTTTGTTATCATTGTTTTTCCTTTGCTTGTGCTTATATTGTACCAGGCAAGATAGAGAACTGTTCACTCACATCATCTGTCTCCAATAGCCCACTTTCTTCATACTCTGAAAAGAAGACCCATAAAATTCTGTGTTCAGCTTGTAGCCAGTCATTATATTTGTCATTCACAAACAATTACTTAAAAAAACCCCACACATGTCTTATAAGAAGTTTTATTCAGGTAAAATTCCCAATCCCCAAACCAGACTATCCCTTTTTAAACACAAATTTGACCAAGACTACAGTAAGTAGGTGAGGAGCAATACTTCAGTGATTTTATACAGGCAGATTTAAGTGTAGGTACAAAGCTAGAAGGAAGCTGTGCTAAATCCCTAATTTATACTTTCTTAGATCTCTTCTGCTACACAGTTTTCCAATCAGGTTTTTGGCACACAAGTTAGAGTAAACATGCATCAATAAAACCATACAAAAGATGCTAAAGAGCACAGGCCTACTGAAATTTTTCAGCATGAATACTTTGCAAAGAATGAGTGGTGTTTTAATGTACTGCTTTAGCTAAAGACCTGAAATAAAATATGTCCCACCCAATTTAAGGAAATACCTTCCATGTCTGCAGCTTCTCCTTCATCTTCCTCATCATCATCTTCACAAGATGCTGAACACTCTGGTATTTTTATATTATCCTTTAGAAGTTAAATTGAAAATACTGCTTTAATGACTGTTGCATCTACATAACCTAACAGGCCCAAAAATTTTAAGGTATTAAGTCCAGTCAACACATTCAGTGATCCAGAAAGATAATTTCTGAAATATTAACAAGGACTATACTCAACTCAAATATTTGCTTAATAACTCATCCTAGTTTCAAAGTACTAATATGACATTAAACATCCATTTAAAAAGTTTTCCTTTGACTTTGCAATCTGGAATGATTTAATTCCTAAACAAAGAAAAGTGACCATGGTGTTAAACAATCAAAAGATCCACCTATCTCAAATGAAAGGCAATGACTGAACAGCTAAGAGTAAACACATAGGTTAAAGACTTTTTTAAGTTCTAACCCACAGCCAACTGTGCAGCAGTCATAAAATATCTCAAGAAAGGGACCCATAATGATGACTGAGTCCAACCCCTTCCTCTTTATGTGAGACTACATAAAACTATCATATGACTAAAAGTGTCACCCAGTTTCACACACTATGAACCCTGTCCAGTTCCATAATTCTTTTAAAACACAAGAGTCACATTTTGATATAATTCTGCAAGGAAACATAGTCCAACAGAAACAAATACAGCACAAGCCCACAGTCAACTTTTGGGCCTTGCGCAGCATCAGAATCCAATGGACAACTCCAATAAAATTCAGAAAGTAAAGGTCTCAATTTACAGAGATTTCATAAAGATTTTAGGAGAATCCTCCAAATAACTACCACACTTAGAAGCTCCCCTGAGCATCAGGTGGCTAACTTTTCATTTAAAAAATCCAAACCACCAAAACCAGTAAGAAACTAAGTTACAAAGTGCATGGTCAAACAGAACATCAGCAGGAAAGAGTTGTCTCCCTGGACTGGACCTGCAAGCAAGCTTTTCTACATACAATAGAAATTAAATCCAATGCAGAACACACAACAGCATTATGAATCACAGTAACAGTCTGCAATTATTGTGTTTTGCAGAAAAGGTTATCTACTTTAGTTATTCCTTGAGTATTTCTTCCACCCTCATGTTACTGACTTCTAAAAAAGAAGTATTTTTACTATATTCAGCAGCCATTTGGAATATCTGCACTTCACAGTTCATCAAATTGATAATTTTGAGCTGTTTATAATTATGCAGTAGCATGGGGAAGCCCATTTTCTTTCCCCCTGATTTTTAGAATCCAAAGCTTCTTGGATGGTTTAAACTCTCACAGCACACAGACAGAACTCCCCTTACAAACCCATCTTTAAAAGCATTTTGTGTCTCTGACTTTTTCTATGTTTCTTAAACATATTAGCCAATACATTTGCATTTCAAGTACTTCCTGAGGACTTAAATTTCAGGTTTTTCTCCTGCTGAAGCGACTTTGTGGAAACATGCAGAAACCAAGGATTTCATAACATGTATACATTTAAACAGGAAAAGTTCTTCTAAACTGAAGGGCATAAACCTCTCAAAGTAGACCAATGTGTTAACAGTCTGCTTGCTGTAGTTGAAGATCACAAAGAAATACTTTACATTCCCACATAACTTTTCCATATAAAAATTTCTTTACACTGGATTTCCAAACACTAATGTCTTGGAACACAAATGTGTGGCATCACTATAAATAGAATTTCATTTTCAGTTTGTAGAAGGCTGGCACAGGAGCACACTGCCTAAAGGCATTTCAAAAAGACAAATGCCTCAGTAAACACAGCAATAAGGAGATGCACATGTTCAGACTAATATCACAGGCTCTGAGGGTCAATGTATATCTGCAAAACAATTAGTGATGAAGTATAATTTAATCTTTCACAGGGAGTACTAGATTGCCACTGGTGAAACTACTATTACCTTCAGGTCTGTAATAAAGCAACAGAAAAATTTAGAAGCAAGTACCTTACTGTCTAGTGTGATCTCCTTAACTGCTTCTGTTGCGCCCACTATACCTGTGAATTGAACAGGAAGTTTGTGTTAAAAAAGCTTGGTTCTTTGTTAGAGAACAGTATAGGAAGAGTTTGCAAGGATCTCAGAAAGCAGATCTCATCTTTCCAAGTCACATCTCACAACCACCTTGATATGTGAGAGGCTGTTCATTTGGTATTGGTAACATGCTTAGTGCTGGACATCCCTTAGCAAACCATACCAGTAACACAGAGCACCACAGCACAGATGTGCCATGCCTTAAAAAGTCCATGATGGAACTCTGCAAGTTTGGACTTATATTTTAAGGGATTTTTGCATAAAAGTGAGTTCAGGATAGGCACTCACATCACAATAATGAAACTCAACTTCATGAAAAAGGCAAGCCATTTATGAGTATTTCTGAGCTTCCTGAAAGCAATGACAAAGCAAAATGCAGCAGAGCACTCAATGCTTTTAGCTGAGGGGAAGTGGGGGTATGAAACCACCCCAAATCACAGTAGTGTCCACTCTTGTGTTCCTCCCAATTAGCTTTCTAGTTTTACTGCAGTTCTCACACATTAGGTTTCTAGTTTTACTGCAGTTCTCACCCAGTACCTTTTGGAATAAGTGCCAAGATTCTGCTTTGACAAGAGTACATTTATCTGATTAACTCTTCAGCTTCTGGAAAGAGATTTTATCTCATCTGACAGCATTTAGAGACCTCGCAAGGTTTAGTCAGGGTGTTACAGCTGTGCTGTACTGTATGGTGCTCAAACTGGTCAACTCTAAAAGGAAAAACCTGGCAGAGGAGTCTATCCACAGCAGGGATGGATACTGCACACTTAATTCAAGGACATGACAAAGCTATTCCAAATTATTTCTCTGGTGTGGGGGCATTCGATTACAAACTATGATGCCTTTAAGAACTGCCAATGATGAAACATGTATGTCTATAGAAAAAAAGGCATCATCTGCAACCCTTTTTCTTCCCACCCCGGCAAACTATTCAGAAAACCTTCTCCACATTACAGCAAAAAAAAAAAAAAAAAAAATTTACACCACAGAAAGTAAAAACTGAGAGGGGAACTTGTGGAAATGGTGGAGAAAACATCATTGAAAGACTGAATTGTATTAAAACATGATAGAACATCAAGAAACAGACTAAAACTAATATAACTGACAATTAGAAAAAAACAGGAGTATCTCTAAGACACCGTGCTAGAAAAGCCAGTGAGATAGATTCATAAAGGCACTATTTTTTAGAATTCTTTATAAACACAAGCTCATTTAAGGGCTTACTATAAAAAAGGATCATCTCCCACACTCATCTCTGTACTTAACATCTTCTTTCTTTTTAGTACAGCATCCACAATTTAAACTAACATCCTCTTCACAGGATTTCCTTACTAAGGAATGAGCCAATACACAGCTTGTATTTTAAAATAACTTCCTAGAACTTTAGTAAGGGAATACTGAAATAATTGCCAGCATCTCTGAAAAGGAGCCTGTTTCAAGCATGTACAGCCACACAGTTAAACATCATATACCAATCAGGTGGGCAGCTGATAATGTAACTTATTTCCTCCAGACTACATATTGGTACACAGATGTGTATCTAAGAAAAATTTTACTTTCTAAGGGTGGATAATGAAAATCAGATTATCAAGTGCAAAGTGTGAAGCAAGATCTTAAATACCTGCATTGTGAAAAGTGTCTACCCATCCCCCATCACCATCATCTTCTTCTATAATTGCCTCCTGCTCATCTGAGTACTCCATCTGCTTACACCTTTTATAGCACGGCACTACAAGAAATGGCAAAACAAAAAGAATGCAGTCAGTCATTCCTACACAAAACCAGACTGGAGCATGATATTGTCCTACAATGCCTTCTAAAATGTGGCAATCTTTCATATATTCCTATTTAAGGAATCCTAAGGCTGTATTTCAAATGCAAAAGTATGAACTTACAAAAATATGTTGATGTGCTGTACCAGATATTTTACTTCATGTAAAATGCAAGGACTGATGTAGCCTCAGAAGTTCATCTTTCTGTTAAGTATTAGAGCAGTTTCATCCAATCTCTTAAGGACTAGAAAAGAATTAATTTCTAATTTGCTAACAACTGGAGAGAAGCTTTAAGTTTTCTTCACACTGGTAAACAACTAAGGACAACTTTGCTTGGATTTTCATCAGTTTTCCAAACTCATCTGGCTTTAAAATTCTGCTAAAAGTTTGCATCAGCTATTTATGCAACACATTAGGTATGTTTAATTATAATTTAACATCTAGAACTTTACAAGATCAGAATTCATGTGATATTAAGAATAACATCTGTCATATGTGTTACAGAGCCATTTAAATAGAGATTTAGATAATGTTTTCAGAAAATACTCAAAGACAGACTGAATATATGATTAAGGCAAAGCAGGCATTTTCCTATAGCATAAACAAGGACTGTGTAGAAAACGCTCCTTCCTTTTCTATTTATGTGGAGAAAAACAAATCTGCTGCATGAAGTGCAGCATTTGAAAACTGCTCTTTAACCTTTCAGAAAGGACAAAAGGGGTGTGAAAGTCGAAGTGGAGTCATCCAAAGACTTCCAAAATGAGGTCTGTAGGATGGCTCCCAGTCTCAACTACAGCCCACAACTTTGACTCAGGTGGGAGGCCAATGTGACACCAGCAGCAGGAAACACATTATTTTGGAATGTGATCAAGAAGGATCAGAGCAACGAGGAACCTCAGTAGTGGCAGGAGAAGAAACAAAGCAGATCAGTTGGCCATCAAACCATGAGGCCCAGCTCAGGAAAATGTCAAATGCTCCTGTAGTAATTTTCACATGATAGTGCACTGCAAGACTCCAAAAGCCAGAGAGGAAAATCCAAGGATGTAATCAAACACGCAAAAATCTCCTCAGGCTTTCTTAATGTTAATGCTTCATCTAATAGCTTTGACACATTTTGATACAAGATCTTTTGGTTCCCCCCTTAGTTGTGCCAAAATGTTATCCTTCTTTCCCATTAAAAAGGTAGTCAACCACATGTATTATACAAACACAATTATGAAGCTGATAAAAACTTAATTCAAGATTGCATTTATATAATTCTAACTGACAAGGATATTGACATTAATTACATACTTGAATTAGAAGTGTCAGTGTCACTAAGAAAAACATTTTGAGAACCCTTTAATGGCCTGAGTTTCCAAAGGAAAGAAGAAAATAAACATATTTTTGTTTTAGATACTGGACATGCATTGAAGCAAAAACAGACTAAGAGGTTAGTAATGTTTGAAGTTCATTTATACTTCATCAAGGCAAGATCTATGTCTCATACAAAGCCCTACTATAAAATGGTCTAACAAAAAGGATTTAGGAGTGCAGGAAAAAGTCTTTAATATTGCAAAGCCCAAACATCCAAAGCGTGAGCTATTTGTTTCCCCATCAATAGAGACAATCGGCAGAGTTGACAGCGCAGTCAACCATGCTGCTAAGAGCACTTACATTTAAATTTCAGCCTTACCATTTTTAGTTACCAAAAACTGTTTGTCTGTTGGCAGATAAGCTTTGACTTTTAGTTCTTCTCCTGAAGCCCTGGAAAATGAAGTGCACCATTTGAGAATTTGATGACTTGCAAACAAAAGAACCCTTCTATTTTCATGTTGTGTCAGGAACATTGTACGTAATTGTCTTGACCTGTTCTCACAATTGGTTTGCTATGACTTTACTCCTCCCTACATACATTTGGTATGGTGTTAGAAATCTTGGCACCCCTAACTGTTCTGAGATCAAAACCATTTTATTTGCCTCAAAAACTACTTTCACCTTGAGATGGCCAAGCAAAGATGGGTTGACAGAATAACCTATTCTATATGAAATCTTCTAGGATCAGCAACAACACAATAGCAAATGTCTGAAGAAAGCAACTTCAGAAAAGCAATAGACCTCTATAAATACAAAATCTGTCCATAGTCACTAGTGCTTAAGTACTCTTAATTCACATTATTCAAGCATTTGCCTTCACCTTTAGTGGTTTTTGGCTTGAAATGAAAGTAACATTCTAAATACCCCATTCCAAACTGCTACCAGACTCAACATTGTGTTTTCTCTGAAGGAGGTGGCAAAGGGGCAAGGACACAATGATTCAAACATAGTAATTTTTCCTTCATCAATTTGAGGCCCAGTACAGAGCCAAGACCCTGATGATATCAACTGCACAGATGATGCTCATTTAGGAGCAGATTAGTTTCATAATGCAAGACACCAGTAAAACATCAGGAAGCACCTTATTTGCACCCTTTCTGTACACGAAACAGAAAGGATTTCCACGAGCAATCGCTGCACAAAGTGAACTGCTGTGGGCTAACTTCAATACATTTATTAACAAATGCTTGTCAAAATACATCGCTTACAACTACTGCCTAGCAATTCCAGTTGCACAGGGCCTTTGCTTTTTCAATCACCAAGACAAACCCGGGGAGACACGCTGCTCCTGCAGCTAAGTGCTAAAAGCATTCAAACAGTATGTAACAGATTATTTCCCCTAAAACCTTAGAAAAACAAACAAAAAATCCCCAAGCAAATCCTCATCTCAACTACTGCTACACAGCAATTAATAAACCCTGCCTGACTTAAACGGAGAGCCACCCTAAAAGTTTTACTGGAAAAGCCCACTTACTGCTCTGAAATGGGACAACTGTATGGCTAAATCCAATAGAAACACACCAAAGCACAGGTAGGAATGCTATCTTCTACAATTCTTTCAATTTTACTTACCATTGCCAAGTAGGACAGTGGTGAACTAAGTGATCTCCAGCTGCAACAAACTGTTAAGGCAGGAAAAAAATTACTGTTAAATGTGGCCCAAGGAAACAATCTCCATTTTTTTCTCAGCGTTAGTATTTCAGTTCCACATTCCTTTGATCGATTAACTGTGTAATTAACAAATGTTTCAATCAGTTTGAAGCTTTATTTTAACCCCATTTTTCAGCTAACCATAAAAATGCGAAGACTAAATCAACTTCACCCAAAATGCTAGATAAGCACCATAGCAAATTCATGGATCTAGTAAGACTGTTTACTTTGTAATAAAGAAATTATTTTTATTTGCCAGTATTCCAACTTTTACAAATCAATGTAAAAGCTTAATGTAAAAAAAAAAAAAGTTTAATTCTCTTTCCTTGTTCAAAATAATTTTGCATTAAGAAAAGCGAGACCATCAATCCACTGAATCAGTGAGAGAACTGCAACAAAGAAATGAACAGCACAGATTTTATATAATGACCATCACTATGTTAACTAGAAATGGATTACCACTTAATTAGTACACTAATATTCTTACAGGTAACTTTGTTCTGAAGAAATGGTTTTCAAAATTTTCACTCTGCTTGTTCTTGGTATCAAAGACAAAGCCTTTAATAAAATTGCATTACTATTTCCAAGTGATAGTGTCAGGTTAAACCTGCCTGCAATGTCATGCTAGACTTGTATACAAACTCAAAATTCAGGCAGCAGTGTCTAACCCTCTGGGCCTGTTTTTTGTACACATAAATTGAGGAAGGCAAGCCTGCACCCCAGTGATTTCTGTGGGCTTTGCAGCATTCCCTTTGGAAGACGAGGTGCACAGCTATTGCTACAGGTGCTTTCTTGTCTTGAAGTGCCAGTTTATGCCAGCAGCCTTCCCAGCTGCCCAGAGGCTGCTGCAGTGTGACATAACAGCTCGCGGCGGGTCACAGCCATTCCAGCGCGGCAGAAACACCACAGCGTGCACTGCACACGGATTAACAGCCTTAATCTCTGCAAAGTGCTTCCCTCTCACCTATTTTCAACAGAAGCCCCTAGCAAAACTGAATCCTTTAAAAAAAAACCCCAGCAAACTCTCCCAGTACACAGGGAAATTTTAAAATTCGTTCTCTCTTACATAGTAAACACAAATGAAACTCAAGAATTATTTAAAATACTCTGTTCAAAGAATTAGAACTCTGTTTGTGACAGCAATATATTAATAAAGATGAAAAACCAGTGTAGTTTGTGAGTCTAAGAGACAGAGTCCTAAAACAGCATTTCAAATTTTATCTACATTTTTCCACCTGAAGCAGCAAAATTATCCAGCTGGTTTCACTTTCTATTTCTCAAGCACTGATGCTACCTCACATCTGAATCGGTACTGGAAAGTGGAAGGAGAACAACTTTAGGACGTCTTATTTCTGTCCTAAAGAGAATGACTTTAACACTTTCCCTGTATTTACATATATAATTAAAACAAGTGTCATCTTTTGGAGGTATTAACTAGTAAGAACTCATGACAGGCAAGAATTTTTTGAAATTAAATCAAGTACACAGATAAGTGAAAAGAGGGAGTAGGTGTTGAGTTTGATTAATGAGTCATTTTTAGTCTTAATTTATTCATCCTCAGAGGCAAGCCACAGGAACCCCACAAAAATCTATATATCAGTTAGTGTCTCAGACTAAAATACATCTTAAATTACCCAAGAAATCCAAACTCTTTAAAGAAAACATCCTGGTGTTGTTATTCTTCTTTAGCAACCATTCTTCTATAAAGACTGATCCATGCTCCAGCTTCATCTAAATTTACCGAAATTTTAATCTTGCTGTAAAATCGGTTCCCTTGACTCCTGTTTTAAAGGACCCAATTTATTCATCCCAGCAGCATCTAACTTGACACAGAGAACACAGACTGTTCACATTCCTGTGGTGTTTACATGCTGCAAACTTTAATCTCATGTAATACAGTGTGGTTCTTGTTATGTTCTACAGAAGGTGCCTTTTCTTACAGTCCTACTGCAAACTCTTCTCCCATAAATCACGAAGGATTTGGTATTGGTAGAACATTTGTCTAGACTTTCTCTGTTATCCTAGTTTACATACAATAAAGATCATGTATAACTGTTTAACATCTATGAATATTTATGCACACACATACATATGGTTATCAGAACAGAACACCATGTTGCTAAGCCTGTTTGTCTGTGTGGTACTTCTGTGTCAAAAGGGAGAGAATGAGTGTTTGCTTGCCAGGCAACACAGCACAAAAATGCAGGCACCAACATTAAGAAAAATACTTCTGTCCACATTATCTACCTGTATCAGTCATCATTTGTTCTGGTTTTTTTTCCATGTCATCTTTACATTTTTTTATTGTTTCATTTTTCTTTCATTCTCTCTAACAGTCTTGACACTTTTGTAAGACCTCTGTAAAGACAAAGTATTTGCAGATCAGTAGCACTTTAATATGAGAAAAAGTGTTACAGGGAAAAAAAAAGCTCAACACAGTATTTTTATCCTTCATTCTTTAGGAAAAAAATCCTGTTTGTTGCTCTTTGCACTGGAGTTCTTAAATAAAATACAACTGCTTCGCACCAATCCAAAATACAACCAGCCTAAAGCAGCCTATAGAGAAGAGGAGGGAGAAATAATAATCCCTGGATACATGGTGTGGACAAATACATGTAATGATCTTCACAGAGACTTGGAAGGAACCAAAACAGAGAAAGCAAAGACTGTTCCAAAGACAAAAGCTCCCCTTCCAGTTCCTCAGAGGAAAGACTTTAAAAATCAACATTCCTGCTTCAGTCCCAAACTCCCATGACAAACGGAGCTGTTGACCCAGCTTCTGTACAATCTTTTCACAGCATAATAGAAGAAAGAAGCATCCCACAATCAGATGCCTAATGCCATCTCAAGAGAAATTATGTTGATCTATTTTATCTGTAGAGGAAAAAACGCCACTCAGAAATTTCACTTCGTGGAAATTGTTTCAAGAAGCAATTATTGGCAAAGACATGATCTGTTTAACGTGGTTGTACTGCATTTAAAAAATGCATTACTTTCAAAATAAATTTAAGTTTCTAAATACTTACTTCTTCAGGTGTAATTACTCCAGTTTCTTTGAACTTGGACTCCTGCAAGAAAAAAAAGTTTAAAATTTTGAGAACTGCTGACAAATCAGCACACTCCACTTTACTGGAAAGACAAATATCTTCTCTGCTTTGGTTTTGTAACTCTTTCTGTCCAGAGATCCAAGAATCAGCCTGGATGCAACCTCTGCCATGAGTGACAGGCACCTTACATTAGAAAATAAGGAAGGCTCCCCAAAATTACTTGTTGCAAAATACAAGGTATTAAGAAAAATGATCACCTACACAAAATAATTTTTTTTTTGCTACTGCCAATTATAGCAATAATGAAGAAAAGATGACTGTCACTCAGTACTAGTTTGCCAGTAAGGAACAGAAAATCAGTTGGACTCAGTGATTCTGACTGTCAAGGACTCCAGAGGTCCAGGCATCAAACAGCCCTGCAATGCATCAATATGAGGTTTTACAGTTAACAAGTCATGAATGAAAGACAAAACCAACTCTTCTCAGGTAGAAAACGTTAAATACAAAATCTTAGTAGTACAACCTCTTTTAATGCCCATTTCTGTGCCCTCATCAGGCACCCCACGGAAATGGCTTCAGTTTTTGCATATTGTTGTGGGGAGTTTTGGGGATGGAAGAACAGACGGCAAGCAGAAACCGGATTTATTCTGCATGGAGAAATGAAGTACTTTGGCACTGAAGGCAACATTTATGAAGCTTAAGAATAACATGCCTTGTATCATATTCAAATCTAGACTAAGTATATTATGTTTTGACTTCTGGTTGTCTGTTTTTTTTCAGAAAAACCTCAAGTACCAAGGTATCCCACCCAGCATTACAGCTATCCAAAACCAGCTTTTGAAAAAGAATACAATTTCAACCATGGCATAGCTGACTTCTTGCCCTGAGGAACCTATTTTTTTTTTCCTATCAAGACTAAAAGCATAAACTGAAAATGTCTTGCTTCCAGCCACAACTTCACCATATCCAATCAGTCAGAAAACACTGAAGAAAAGAAGCCCCAGCTAAACTTGGTTATTCTTGTTCCTTCCCCCAATATGTGCTATCACCTGTGCTACAGAAAATGAAAGGAGCACACTTGTTTGATATGGTACTGATTACTGCCTTTCTGCCCCAGTTCTAAGATAAAGATAAAGGTAGGGAAAACAGCAGTTCTACAAACATTGTAACATCATTATATGCTAGATGACTGAAATCAAAGTAATTTGAATTGCTACAAAAGTCAGAATCCTCAATAACACACTGTGCAACAGCACAGTGGAGACAACTTTCTGGCTCCCCTCAAAATGAACTATTAGCAGTAGGGAACATGCACCAACTTGTGTCTCTGGAATTACAGAAAGAAAATATGTAAAATAGCCATCCTCTGTTCCCTGAGGGTAAATAGTTCACTTTTCCATCTAAGTAAGTTCTTTGATTGTGAGAGACACGGGTCTGGTTTCTTTCAAAAGTTAGAGTATTTATTTCCCCTTGCAAAGGGAACACATACACATACACATAATATCACCTCCTACTATTTCTGGAAGGTTCTACTCCTGCCTCCTCCCAACAATCCATCTGGACCTGTGAATTTGTCCACTATTACACCAGCTGTGCAACAACAACTGTACTATCCTAAACAACTGATTTCACCTTCCCATGCCACAATTTCACTGCAACCCATACATTTCACATTGGTGGGCAACTCTAGGAAGAGCCAGACAAGAGCATCCCACATACCCCAGAGGGACAAGTTCAATTAACAACTGACTGTCACTGCTATCTGCCCAGAGATGTAAGCTGCAGGGTGCAAAGCACATAAAAGGTCAAACCACAAAGCCACAGGCAGAGAGACTGTTGTCATAAAAAAGTGTTTTTCAAAAGCATGTAGAAGTAACAAAATCAGTAGTCAAAATACTGCTGCCAAGTTAAGGACTCGTATACAAAGTTGGGGTTTACATAAAAAATTGTTTGCAAATAAGAGAATGGGATGTAGTCTAACAACTGCAGAAAATCATAATTTGTTTCTATCTAAATATGCAGTAACAGGAATTATAACAGATGTGCTGCTTACCTTTATAATGACCCAATGGCTCATTTCTGCTATTCTCAGCTACTTCAGTGTACAGAAGCAGGTGTTAATACTGTAATTCTGACATATGCTGTGCTATATACAACCTGCGCACATAATGAAGGTGTGGCTAATTTTGTTGCTTTCGTTTGGTCTTCTTTATGTCAGCTGAAAAAGTTTTGCCCTTTACCCAAAATAACCTTTGCAACGCAATTCCTGAAACCAGGCTCGAGCCTGTCTGACTTCAACGTTCGGATTTCAATTCCGGGACACACAAGCAGGTAAAACTTTCATGACTTTAACAGAGAATGGCACCAACATTTAAGTCATTCCTTGGGAAGCAGGAGCAGCAACACCTGTTCTTCGAAAGTCCCGCCCCTCCCAGGTGGATGCTCCCCCCTCCCAGCGGGATGTGAGCTCCAACGGGGGTTCCCCCATCCCCTCCGTTCCGGTGCGGGATGAGGGCCGATGGCTGTGCCCGGCACGCCCAGCACCGCGCCCTTCGAGACCCGCAGCCACGCAGCTCCTCGGGCCCGGCCGACAAGGGCACCGACAGCTCCCGGGGAAAGCGGCGCAGCTCCCGGGGCTCGGGCAGGGAAGTGCGCCCGCAGGCGGGGGCGGCCACGGGTGTTCCTCCTCCCCATCCCGGCTCCCGCGAAAGACCGGCACCTTGAGCACGGGCGTGAGGTACTCGGCCACCTCCAGGGCCTTCCCCTTCACCGTGTTGATGACGTTCTGCATTGCGGCGATCAGACGGACGGGCGGACAGACGGACAGCGGCCGCCCCCCCGCCCTCGGCACGG
>VYXD01011915.1:91556-207636 GCA_013397195.1 Hylia prasina
CAGGAGGCGGTCGGCAAAGCCCGGCCGGGTGTTCCTCCTCCGCCGCGGAGGAGGCGGCGGCGAGGTGGGTGTCCCCCCGGCCCGGTTCGCCGCGTTCCGGCCGCCCTGCCGGCGTGGGACGGACCGTCACCATGGGACGGAGCCCAGCCCGCAGCTGGCCCAGAGAGGCTCTCCCTCCCCGCTCCTCCCTCGGCCGGCTGTTGGGGCCCCGGGGCCCGTTAACGGGGCGGGCGAGTAACNNNNGTTAACGGGTCGGGCGAGTAACGGCGGCGCTCCGGTGCCCGGCTCCGGCTGCCCTGTGCCTTCCCCGCCGCTGGGAACGAGCCGGCTCCAGGTCAGCTCTGAGGGGTTGGTCTCGCTCCGCTGCTGTAGCGCTTCTCCTTGCTGGGATTAGGAGCAAGAGCGCTTAAAAAAATAATAAAGAAAAATAAGCGTGTGAAATATTTAATCCTTTTAGCTAATCCGTATGCCGCAGTTGCAGACTTCTCGGGAACCAGCCTCCTTGTGCCACTTACAGAGTCCCTGTGTATACATCGTTTATCCCCCTTTGACGGTCCCTGTAACATTCCCTTTTCTCAGGGTTGACCTTATCACTCTCTGCCTGAAAGGAGGGTGTAGCCAGGTGGGGGTCAGCCTCTTCTCCCAGAAAACCAGCAACGGGACAAGAGGCCAGTCTTAAGCTGTGCCACAGGAGGTTTAGGTTGAACATCAGAAAGAATTTCTTCACAGAAGGGATGATTCTATATTGGAATTGGAGGTGATGGAGTCACCATCCCTGGAGGCGTTTTAAGGAAAGACTGGGCATGGCACTTGCTGCTATGATCTAATTGACATGGCAGTGTTTGCTCATAGCTTGAACTCGATTTTTTTTTTTTTTTAATAAGAAAACAATGGTTTTAGAACAAGATCATGGCTTGTTCTATGATGTAAGCATCTTTGTATAACACCAAACAGTAAAATATACTTATTTTGCCTTGTGTAACCAGTTTCTGGAAGTACTGTTCATCGTGGTTTTTTTATCCTGCCATCCAAAGGTGAGGCAGCAGAATGAAGTTGGAGTGGTGTAGTCGATTTGCCCTTTGCTCCAAGACAACCAGCCAGACCTTTCTGCTTGGAGGAGTGTTCATTGCGTTGGGCTCAAGTCGAATCCTCCTGATGAAGTATTCTGCCAATGAAGGTACTCTTGGACAATATCCATGATAGGCCTTGAGTAAGAAAGCATTGATTGGGCTCAAACGTACCCCAAAAACCTACTTCTGCACCTGCAGATTTTATTGTGTAAACATCCTATTATATTTATAGGGACATGTGTTTCTGCACTGGAAAATTTCCATCTAGCCTGTGGTCTACCATAAAGGTGTAACTTGGATTGCAAAGTATATGATCTACCTTTAAAAGATGAGGCAGGTGATTTTTTTTTTTTTTAGCTAACTCTTCAAAGAGAAGATTGTTGTGTAAGCACATGATTTGATTGAAATGTTTTTCTTGCAACAGGCTTAGGAGAGAAGTGATATCCTAGTGGGTGTGCTAAAACTGGCTGGTATTGCCAGTGCTAAAAGAAGGTTATGTCATCCTGGAAGTCATTTTTTGTGAAGGTTAAAAAACACCACATTGGTCTTTGGGGAAAACCTTCCCATTTTAATTTGTTTTTAAAACAGCCATGTTCTTAAGTTCTTCCAAAAAAGTTCTGCTGTAAACTGGGACCAAACAAGGAAAGATTTCAACTCAGAGAAGAGGCTGTTCAGGAAGTTGTATATCATAAACTTTGAAATGTTTATAACAGATGTTCTGACAAAGCCTTTTGTGACTCAAATTGTGATTGGAATGGTTAAAATAGACTCTTGCACTAATTAGGAATGCAGGAGACAGAAACTGATTGTGTACTCTCTGATTTGCTGGATCCCACAGATAACAAGTATGATTACCTTCCTACAACAGTGAACATGTGTTCTGAAGTAGTAAAACTGGTCGTATGTGTAGTGTTGGCACTCTGGAATAGGAAAAAAGGTAAGTACCTACGTTTTAAATAACTAAAATGTGTTGACTTTCTAAGATTTGCTGTCCTACAAACACTTTTGAACAATAGATGACACTCTCGACTTGCCACAGGTTTTTCATTGCAGGTGATTTTTGGTTTTTCTTTTTCTTCTGTCCTGATGTAAAAACTATGAGAGATTAACTTCATAGCATTTCAAAAGGGTACAGAACAAATATTTAAATTGGAAGAAGGTATCAGGCGCTGGAGGTTCACATTAAATTGAACTGTTGGTTTTGTCTACTTCCTCAGGAAACAGTCATGGCTCTGACAAGCTAATAAAATTTTCACCTTCACCATTTAGTACAGACTTACCTAAGACAGTAAATATATTCAAGTGGTGTTTGCCATCATTGTCTACCACTGATTGTATGTTTTCTGGTTTTCTTTCTTTTTCTTTTTTTTGTCCAGATGTTTGAGTTTTTCTGAACTCAATGTGTTGGTGCTTCAGGAGAGGATTAGATATCATTGGATAGTTTTAAATCTGTGCTAATAAAGTACTTTTGGCACCAGCTCTAAAGTTGATTACAGCCTTCCTCCTGAAGTGTGTGTCCTGAATACCTAAGTAAATGTCTTTCTTTGTGCTTTGTCTTTTCTTTCTTATTTTCTTCCTGTATGTTCTCTTTATACCAGATCATGTGCTGTGGTCTGCAAATACTGAGTTGGAGTTTATCTTGTACTTCTGATTTTACTGGCTGACTTTTGGGTGTTCTATGAAGGAATCTACTATCTGTGTCGTTGTTACTGTTGTAGATTTGATCAATAAACAACAGGAAGTTACACCCAGTAAGGACGTCACTACTTTGTAGGGACTCTGGGATGCTTTTTGGCCCTCAAAGATTGATTGACAATGGAATTTTTGTTCCCAGTGGACAAATGCTGTGATGGATGTAACAGGTTCTGTGATATTTTCTCTGCTGAAGCAAGGAGGTGAACACCACACAGGGGTGCTGCTCCAGCTGTGTGTTCTGCCCTGGAACACAGGTTCCTGTGTTGGCAGAGAACTGTGGAACCCAAGTGTTTTCAGTCTAATGGTGTTCCTCAAAAGAGAACAGTGATACCTATTCTGTTACAACGGAGTGGGCTTTCAATAACAGGAATGATGTCTTTCTTACTGATTTCTTTTCCTTTCAGAAAAGGGTTGTATGGACCATCTCTCTGAATGTTTTTCCTGGAAGAATGTATCTAATTCCATGAAATGGTCAATTCCTGCCTTTCTTTACTTTTTGGATAACTTGATTGTCTTCTATGTACTCTCCTACCTCCAGCCAGTAAGTATACTAATACTGAATGACATGACTTCTGATATCTTAGTGGGTAATAGTGCCCTTAGGCTGTCTACCGTGGTGACACTGGCAAGGCAAGACTGTAACTGAGTCTGTCTGCTGTTTTAGCACTGGCAGGTGAAAGAATAATCTGTTACCTTCCCATTCTCTTGCTGGCTCCTCAGTGTTGTACAATTTCCAGCAGAGAAAAGTCTTTATATTTTCTCCATTGAAAGTGATTTAGAAATAGGCTGAAGTGCTTAAGAAGTGGGAGAGTTTTTGGTACTTTTCCTCCTGTGCTTTCTTCAACTCTGTATTTCTCTTTTAATCCATTTGTTTCTCTTCCTATTATTTGAGCTTCACTTTTCTGTGGGGCTTTTACCACTCCATATATGTGACATAAAGTAAGTAAGCATACTGTCACAAAGGGAATAAGTGTAACAACAACTGAGGAGGGGACAAAGAAAACCAATTTAATTTTTGCATTTGTTTGTTAGCTATGTTTAGGTACAAAATTTAGTTGGTACTTTCTTCTAGCTACCCACATCCTTTTGGATGAACCATATGCTTAGGAAATTGTACAGGTTTTGTGCTTGCTTTTATTTTTGTATCATGATACTTTTTGGTTCAGAATCTATGTTTGCAGTAAGATGGAAACAGATGATTTGTGCTTGCTATAAAATACTGTGGCTGCCCCTGTTGAACATTAAAAATAAATGGTTTTCTACCTTCTCTATTAGAATTTCTTTGTAAAATATTGTTCTTTTAGGTGTATATTTCTGCCAGTGATTGACCAGTCCAGAGTCCAGAACAGGACTCAGCTGACAAAAACTAATAAAATCAAGAGTCTGATATCTTAAAATAACATGCACAGCTGCTTGGGTTTGTGGTTTGTTGTATGGGGGTTTTTTATTGATGGGATTTTTTTGGTGGTGGTAGTGGGGGTGATTTTTGGTTGGGTTGGGTTTGGTGGTTTTTTTTGTTTGGTTGGTTTTTTTGTTTGTTTGGTTGGTTTTTTGTGGGTTGTTTTGGTTTGTTTTGATTTTAAGTTTTAGGAAGGATATTAAGCTATAATATTTGTAGAAGCAAAGCCTGGTACATAGGAGGTTACGTAAATGCTATTTTTCTCTTAAGCAATTTCATTTGGTTTAGTTAAGGTAATCCTTTGTAATACACACACACACCCCCAGACATACCTTGTTTCCCTCCCTTCAGAACATGTGCTTTAAGATTGCTCTTTTTAGAACTTCTAGCATCTTTTAATTAGAGAAATTTCTGTGATGAGTAGCTGAAACTGTAACATTACTATGATAAAGAAGTATTATAAGAGGTAACTAAATATCTCTAAGATGGAATATCTTGGTAGTGTATAAGATCATGGATGTGAAATGTGAAGATGCTTAAAAGGAAGATGGCCATACCTGACTCAACTTGGTCATGTGACTTTAAATCCAAAGTAGTTTTGGGACTAAGTAGTACCTGGGTGAGCAGTTGTTGGAATTAAAGAGTTACTTTGGTGAGATTTTTTTTTTGCTTGAAACCTCAGCTATAACTGTGGATACTTTTTAGTGGCTGAATTTCCTTGGGACTTACCTTATGAGATTTTGCTTGTGATGTGCAGATTAATGGCATGGGGAACTTTGATATTCCCATTCCTTTTCAGCTAGAACAGACATCTCTTGGGGTTTCAGAGAATAAAGTGACTCAAAATTGATTTTTTTTAATGGGGAGCATTGACTGTAAAGCAAAACCAGAGTGTGCATGGATCACTTCTAAAGATTCTTTTTTTCCAGAGTGATTTCTGCCAGATGTCCTTGTCTATTCAGTATTTTTCTCCTTCCACAGTGTTCGCCTAACATGACTATTTACTGAGTTTTAATTTTGCAAAGTGGAAAATTAAGATGTATTTTCATAGGCAGGTGTCTCATTGTCAGTAAGTCTTCAGCTTACTTGAGAGCGTGTTGTGCTGTTTCATTAGAATTACTGTTCAGCAGACTGGATATTGGGATAAAGTGGAAGATAATGAGAAAAGAGTCTGTGCTTCTCCTCTGGTGAATAAAAAAGACACACTATAGCAGAATTGGGAATGTGGGAATGATGAGAAAATTCAAGAAAAAAATCTGTATTTTGTACTCCTGAATCCATATATGCCTTTGTGTAAAATTGTCGAAAAAGGTGAGTTCACTCTGAGGCTCAGCTGGACCAAAAACTTCAGATGCTTGGATCTTTTGTCCATGTACTGACTGTACAGGGCAGTCCAGAATAACAGTTTGCAAAACACCTCCACCCCCAAAAAGAGCAGGTTTTTTTTCCTATTGCTGCTGGTGGATTCTGATCTTTACTGGTAACTGGAGTGCCTAAAAGAGCCTCTTCTTGGTCCAGTGTCTCAGTATGGAGTGTCTAATGCAGAGACAAAACAGACAGTCCTTGCCACAAGGAGTATGCAGCTTGGGGTCGTCGCCATGGATTAGAGCACTGAAGTTGTTATATAGTTATTCCTAAATTAAACAGAAGCTTTAGAGTTGTCTTCAGTTGAACTTTGAAATAGATTTTTTAAAATTACAGTTGCAGTCTTGAAAATTCAAGCCAAGCACCTCTTTATCTTTATAAACTCTACAGCAAAAGCACTTGACATACAAGAAGTGTGTTTTCTGCAAGTGCCTTGTCCAAGTCTGGAATTTCATGAGCAGTGCAAATGGCACTGTAAGCCAGGAGCAACCTCACCTTGCTTTATTCTTTGCTTATTCTCATTTTGGAGCAACTTCCTCCTTTGTGCCAATGCAGCTGGTTTTGCAACTGACTGGTCAGCCCAGCTGGGGAACTGATCTGACTGAAAACTAAACTGTTCTGTGTTATGTAAATGTTATGTTGCATTGGTTTCCTCATATTTTCATTTCTGTATAGCTTTCCCTACTGCAGTGGAGCTTTGGCTCTATGATTTCCCTGAGATTTTGGAATGGGACTTGAATACCATTTTATGGGTGTGTTGTACCTTTTGGATGAGGAAGAAAATTCAATACCAGTGTTTCTCACTGTGGCACCTTGCAGGAAGGTGAACACTTGAAGTCTGTAGGTTTTTGGTGTCCACAGTGTGTCTGGAGTATAACTTTGTTCCTCTCCTTCTCTTTCAAGGCAATGGCTGTACTCTTCTCAAATTTTGTCATTATAACAACAGCTCTTCTCTTCAGGATAGTGCTAAAGTAAGTAGTATTTGCTAAAGCAAATGAAATCTAAATCTCCCTAGCTTTGATGAGGTTAAGCTACATTTTTTCTCTTTGTCTGACGGGAACATTAATTCTCCTTCCCTGCGGATGTACCAGCTTGGAGAGGTGGTTTCGTTTTCTACATCTGAAGCAGTAGGAAATAATATGTTATTAGGAGTCCCTTTATGAGTCTACACATTGGGTCAACTCTAGTAGAAAACAGTTGAAATCATGATTATATAGTCATTGAATGGTAAGAAGAAAGCTTTCATTTATACATAAAGTATCTTATTTTATGATTGCCAGTGCTTCTTACCAGTCTGTTGCAGTTGTTAATTGAGTGTAAACATGGTCTAGTAAGAGGAAATGAGATACATAAGAGTGAAAGATAGAGATGTGTCTGCTTCATTATTTGTGTGACAAAAGCCAGACAATGTGTTCCACTTTGCTGAATTTGTGCTCTTTGTAGTATGATTTAGATTCAAAAAAGACTGTCAGGGAAATGTGTATTACCTTTACTCTCTAGCAGTTGCTTGTATATGGCACAAATAAGTTTTTGCTATAGGTGTTAACGTGCCAAAACAGCGCCTGATAGTCTGACCCGAAATGCTTTTTCTCATTTTAATTTTGTGTCTGTTGTGATGACACAGTTCACTTAATCTTGATTTTCAAGATAAACAGGCTTTGTTTGAGTGGAAAAACAGTATAAATAGTTCTAATAGTCTTATGAATTACATTTTTATATTTATAAGAATTACCCTCATAAAATACTATAAAAGGGCTCCAAATCATGGGGGAAAAGAGCATTACAGTGAGCATTTTCTAAAGAAAGATGGTAATTATTTGGATGTCTGTGATTTTTTACTTTATTCATCAGACCTTTGTTGCCATGGAGACAGGAGTTGCTTTTAAGTTGGTAGGCAATCAGTATCTAGAAATAACAGGATCTTGAAAGGCCTTCCTTTTTCGTATTCTTCCAAATGAAGAATACTTCATTTTGTACTTCTTTGATTGCCAGTCTCGGCCCCCTCTGCCATAGAAAATCACATTGCATTTTGGCATTTTATTGTATTCTGAAAAGACTTTTCTTTACACCTGTCCGTCTCCTTCTCTGTGGTATGATGTCTTTTATATGTTTTATAGATCTGGATGTTCTGTCATTTAATTTATGCCACTGTGTTTCTAAATTTAGTGGCTTTTTTGTGTACCAGGCGAAGACTCTCTTGGGTACAGTGGGCGTCTCTGGTGATTTTATTCCTGTCCATCGTTGCCCTGACTCGAGGAACTGGAGGCCATCAGCACAGCTTGGCTGCACATGGATTTCATCACAGTATGTTTTTCAGGCCATCTAACCACTGCCTTCTTGCTACTGGACCTGAGGAAGCATGCGTGGAAAAGGGCAACTGTGCAGCACCAAGTTTCCTTCACAGCTTCCAGTGGAATGTGACCAGTACCATGGCAGGAGCCTTGAAGCCTCTCCGCCTCAGCCTGGGCCATCTGCTTATTCTAGTGCAGTGTTTTGTGTCTGCCCTGGCTAACATCTACAATGAAAAGATGCTGAAAGACGTGGATCAGCTTGGGGAAAGCATCTTCACACAGAACAGCAAACTCTATGCCTTTGGAGTGCTGTTCAATGGGCTCATGCTGGCACTGCAGGCTAAGGACCGGAGGCAGATAGGGAACTGTGGGTTCTTTTATGGGCACAACGTTTTCTCTGTGGCTCTTATATTTGTCACAGCTTTCCTGGGGCTGTCTGTAGCCTTCATCTTGAAGTTCCGAGACAACATGTTCCATGTTATGACTGCTCAGATCAACACTGTCATCATCACCACTGTGTCTTTCGTCATCTTTGACTTCAGGCCTTCTCTAGAGTTCTTTTTGGAAGCTCCTGTAGTGCTTCTCTCCATATTCATTTATAATGCCAGTAAAACAAGAGGCCTGGAATATGCCACTCTGCGAGAAAGGGGAAAACTCATCAAAGGAGATGCATGGGAGAGGTCAAGTGGGGTAAGGCTTTTCAGTACTTGTCTGCTTTGGTTTCTCTTGTTTCACCTCTCTTTATGCTAAGAAATGTTTGGAAGAATCAACTTGTGTGCGATTGGACTCATCCCTCAACACCAAAGATCTGCAGTATTTCTTAAAATCTTGGGTATTGCTTTCCATATGCCACTTTTTGAAATCATGAAGTCTAGGTAAGCATTCCTTTCCTGTTGCGACTGTATACAGTACTGTAAGTAACTTTAGCTTTGTATAAACCTTTCCTTGAAAGCTTTATAACCAAGAGAGTTACTTACCCAGGGCATTCAGAAATTGGAATTGATGCCTGGGAAGTAATTATACCTAAATGGAACTGGTAAGTCTGTGTAGCTTAGACCACATAACAAGGAGGTTAACACATTTGCTGTTAAGGTTCTTTCTACCATAAGTCAAACATAGCTGAAGACAAAAAGGCAGTGTTTAAATACAGAGTTTAAACATGGTTTAGGGTTTTTTTCTTGCTATGTATTTCTTCCAGGCCTGCTAGTGTTTTTTGTTCTGATTTGAACAGTGATCTAGTTACCTAGAAGGTGTCGAGGAGGGCTTGCTCTTAGAGCCGTCATTCCGGTGAGCTGAGCAGTCGCCTGATGGGAAGGGTTAATGTTTGTGTACGCTCGCCCGCGGGCACGGACGGGCCGTGTGGCTGCGCACTGTAACCAGCAGAGGGCGCTGTCCGCGCCGCGTTCCGACTAACATTAAACTTGGAGATGTTTTCCACAAATTCCACATGGTGCCTTTTTAGGTTGTTGTTGTTTAATGAGCAATAAGTAACACAAATTCATATATTTTTGGTATGCCAGGTGTCATCTATTTTAGCACTTACAACTAAGCAGCTGTTGTAGATACAGTAGCACTATGTGAGCGTGCAAAGCCAGCTGTATCTTGGGCTGCATCAAAAGCAGTTTGACCGACAGGTCAAGGTAGGTGATTCTGTCCCTCTGCTCTTGTGAGACCCCACCTGTAGTACTGTGTCCAGCTCTGGGGACTTAGATCTGCTGGAGTGAGTTCAGGGGAAGATGATCGGAGGGCTGGAACACCTCTGCTGTGAAGACAGGCTGAGAGAGTTGGGAATGTTCATCCTGGAGAAGAGAAGGCTTCAGAGAGACCTTCTAGCATCGTTCCACTACCTTCCAACCCAAACCATTTTATGATTGTATGGTAGAATGGGCTACAAGCTGGTTTAGGCAGTGAGTCACTAAAAAGTGTTAAAGATGCTGAGAATGTTTTTTGAGAGTATGTATTTCCTAAACCTTATAACACACTAGTAAGAGATGTAAATTACAGGGTCTTGATTTTGCTTTAAATGATACCTTTGGAATCAACCTTACTCTTTCTTTTCTTTTTCAGTGGTATTATTAACAAGACGACTTTTACTCACATTGTTCTCTTTTGCTTGTGGTTCCCGTAGGATGGAGAAGAGTTTGAGAGGTTGAACAAACCAAGCAGTGACATTGATACAGATGAAGATTCCCTGTAGCATGAGGCTGGCTTGGAGGAGTGCTATTACTCACAGTGAGAGAGAGCTAATATTTTATTAACATAAGGAAGGGTCATTTTTCCCCACTGACAGACTATTTGGAACAGTTTTGGGGCTGGATGTCAAATGTGGATGAGGACAATATTCAAGCTGTATATATGGAAAGTTGTATTCCTTTGTGCCTGTCTCCCAGTGTCTGGGGAAATGGAAATCTGGAATGCCTTTGTAGCAGCTGGTGAATTTTACATGCAGCTTACATGGCCTAACTTTGAAAGAGCTTGAATAAAACAAAAGTTTATTAAACAGTATGAATGCATCATCTTTTTTTTGTGTGTGTGTTTAGAAAGGTTTTGTGTAGAGGCTTAGTTTGTACTGAGCCCACTACTGAAAGCAAATATTATGCAACTACAGTAATGCCCTTCAACATCTGGAGCACTGAGCAAAGAGAGTGCAGGTGGCAATATCATCTGGTGTTGTCCTGCCCTGGCAGACTGATAAGGTCTTGCATTCATTTTGTAGAGAGAGAAGGCATTCTGCAGAGTGCCAGGCATAGTGATCTCAGAATTTCTGGTGAGGCATCTGCTGGATTGTATTTTGACTGAGATGAAAAATAGGTTCCAAATTATTCAGGGAATTTTGAAACAGGCAAGGGAGCAGGGATGCCGATAAGGGATTCCTGGTATGTTCCTAAAGCCTCTTCTCTCAGAGCAGTGGAAAAGATGTTGGTTTATAATTTCCTCCCTTCAAAAATGTGTCTTTCATAGCTGAAAGATACTGTCAGAAGAATTCTTAAGATAAGCAATGAGTTCAGTGTCAGAGCCTCATACCAGAGTGTATAGTAAGCAGTAAGTGATGCATTTCTCTGGACTGAAGACAGTCCTGCCTTTGTTCCCCTCTGCCATCCTGTCCAGGCTCTGTGTATAAAGCTTATGTGTACTGTGTTGGTGGCTTATTGCTGTATTAACATACCTCCTGTCATTGATCCATCAAGAGGGGCAGCCTGTTTTCTTATGTGGCCCATGGTTTATAATTGTCAAGTTACAAACTATGAATCTAAAATTTCTATTCTTTTCTGTATTTTTATAGTATATATTAAGAGTAACTGTACAAAATTAATTTAATGTTGTTGAGAAGTTTTTTGCATCTAATTTCACTGTGCTTGTATAGCAGGTCATTTCAACATAAGGAATCCTAGTTGTTTGCATCTGTACAGAAGGCATAGTTCAGTGTAAATTCCAGAAACTCCATTGCTCTCATTGGTTTATGATGTTGAATCCTCAAACTGTTAAAGGCTTCGAGGCAATATTTTTTTTTCATTGCATACAGCTTTGCAATATATACCTGAATTTGTTGCATTTTCACACAACTATCAACTTTAGCAGATACTTTCAAAAAGAGTGAAAGTACTGTTAACTTTAGACTGCCTTGCATTTATGTGAGTAACTTTTTACATGAAGTTCCAAAGACCTTTGCCTTTCATTGAGTGAGAACATAGAAATCAGCCATGATCATACTTCAAAAGACAGAGCATCAAACCAAAGATGAATGTTTTAAAAATCATGTTTGACCTTTGTGCCTGAAATGTCTGCATTAAGAGACAGGGAATATGGAAATGACTGATCTTCAGCTATTACAAAGTGCATTTAGTTTTTGCTTTCAACTCTTGTCCTGCTTCATGATTTTCCTTTCTGTAAATTTCTCTAGCGCTTGACTTATTTGCCAAAGTCCAGATTGCACAAAGGTATTGGTTATATAACTGTTGATCCAAGTTTTTACTTATGCTGCGGATTTGGTTCTGTCTAACATGTAGAAATCTTTGTTGTCTTCAGGTTGGAGATCTCAGAGAGATTATGTTGGATGGCCAGGCAGGTTTCTTATTATAATGAAGGAGAACTGTATATCCCCTTTGCAGCAACAGGAAGGTTAACTGACGTCTACATGGGTAAGGATTTGCATCCACTTAGCAGTAACATGGGCTAAATAGTAACCCAAAGCATAACATGCAAATCTTTGCAGCTGTGCTATCCATGGTGTAGTGTGTAGGTGAGATTTGTTGGAGGAAGTGACTATGAACAATTGTCAGCTGGAGAGCAGCCCTGGTGAGCGAGGGGGAGGAGCTCTACAGAGTTACATGTTCCAGATCATGTGAAATCCCACTTGATTAAGTATTTCCACTATATGGAAACTACTCCATGTTGGAAAGCTTAACTTATATTTGCTCAAAGTTACAATAGGGAAATTTATGAGGATGTTTTTGGAGAGCAGCATTAGTTTGGCACATAGTCTTTAATGAATACATCGGGCAGAGTGCTATGCTAAGCTTTGATTTAGAGCCCAGATTCACAAGCATTTGAACTTAATTGCTGCTGAGGGTGTTATGTTCCTCCCTCCAGGTTTGAGGAAATAGTTCACAAAACATCCCAGGAAGGGAGGTGTGTTCATGTTTCTCTTGCTTGTAACAAGTCAATTAAAGAAGTATTTATTTTGGTTAATTTCAGCTATTTTGTGAATGTAGCAGCTTCAAAGACAGACTGTGGATGAAAACAGCCATCTTGGAGCTGAATCAAATGCCATAAATATGTATAAGAAAAAATATTTTCTTTATCATGTAGAATCTTCCCACTAAGCTATGTTGAAATAGGACCTTAATCTCAGTAAGTCTGTCCTGGGAGTGATGCTGCAGGGACAGATCCGGTGATCTACATTTAACTGGTTTTGCTAAATGAAGTCTTCATCTGGACAAATGTAACTCCCGAATGCTTATAGTTTGCAAGATAACTACATGTTGTCGTTGAAAGAATATTTGGCTTGGTCTCCTTCTGGCTTTGCTTTTAGTTTTCCATAGGGAAAAGTGGGTTGCAAAATCAGGATTTTAAATCATTGCTAACAGTTTCTGGTGATTGAGTGTCATTTTGTAATGAAGGCAGAAAGAGGCACCAGAATGTAGAATAATACAGAATCTTCTACAGATTCTGTGTATTTTGATTAAGAGCCCATCCCCTACCTCCCTTGATAAGTGGGCGACTTGTTTGGAGTTGTCTTTTTAATGCAACTCCCACTGAATGCCTAGGCTGGGTTTGGTCCTTGCACAATTTGACTTTGAATTTCAGACAGGGTTATTAAAAAAAGGCCATTTGGATCAGGTGCTGCACTCTTTAATATAAGTGAACCCTCACAGCACAGGACGTTTAATTTATGTGATCTGTAGTGTGAGTTAAAAGGGCTTTCATTTAAAGACTTTACATGAAAACAAGATTACAGGAAAGTTTAAACGACTACCTGAAAGAAAATGCCCCAAGGGTGTTTTTCTTTCTGTCTACAGGAGGTGCCTGTCAGGCATCTGGTATACTTTCCTCTGCTTTTGCCTTAGGCAAGGAAAGTTAGGCAGCTGACCTTGATACAGTGATGCAATGAGCTCATGTTTTCTAAAAGTGAGCTACAGGACACTCCATTTTCTTCTAGAAACCCTTCCATCTTGTGATTCTTTTTGTTGTATTTTTAATTTCTCTGTCCACTGCTTTCAGCTGTGGTAGTGCTGTCATCACTGAGAGCTCAGAAGCTCTCTGCAGGCAGCAGTCCTCTCAAAATCATTCTGTCAAATGCCTTCCCCCAGTTAGCTCCAGTCTCCTGAGAAAGGTACGTCAGGAGCTGTACCCTGCACTAACTAGACCTTGATAGGGAGGGCAGCCTGCCCCAGAGAGTGACCAAGTTTGTAAAGCTAAGGTCTTGTGACCATTTATCTGCCTTTCTGACATTCAGAAAGGCAAGTAATTCCTGACCTGTTGTGACTTAAGTTTCTAAAGAAAGCATCTGTTTTTGAATGAACTTGTTGTTTTAGCCAGTTTTGTTTTCACCTGGGAAAAAAAAAAAGTCAGGAAAATGCCAGAAGTCAAAAGGCAGAGCATGCTCTGGCCAGCTTAGAGCTGTAGCTTCTCCCTGTTCCTGTGCTACTTCTGTGATGGCAATACCCAGCATGAGTGTCCTGTTGTGTGCATCTGTATGTGATGTGCACCCGCATCATGGATTATGAAAAGAAACGTGACTGGTCAGGCACACCTTCAACATCAGAAGTGACGAATGTGCCATTATAAAGGCTGACATGGTATCTATCTTTGCTTAAAGATATTCCATAATCTTTCTGCTGCATCCTTACTGTTTAGAAAACTAACCCAAATGGTGTTGAAACCATGGCTATGCATGCAGTTCCTGCCACTGGTTTCAGTAGGGTAGGGTGGTGCTACAGCTCCAATGCCCAAATACAACAATGAGAAGGGAGAAAAAAACATTGCTGAAAGTGTGGCAGAAATACAGATAGTTTAGCAGATTAAATTAATCTCAAATACTTATATAAACATTTAATCCAGATCACTTTTATAGGGGAGCATATGAGAAGAAGAAGTAAAAGAAAATTTTAAATTTAGAGTAACAGTTTAATTAAAAGCATTATTATAGAGAGCTAGTTACAACTCATTGAAAATATACTTGAATGAGATTTCTTTTTCTGATGAAAATAATGCTTTTCAGATTTCTGTATTTCAGACAGTGCTAACCCTGGTTGGTGTTTCCACTTAGCTCTCATTAACTTGGATTTAACAGTGAGGTGGGCAGGACCTAAGAGAATAGGGACCCCAAATGAAAGAATAAATAGCCATGCAGTAAGCTTTGTAGTTAAGAACTTTACATTGTATTGTATTGGAACAAGTTCTGCCATAGCCATAAATCTTATTTTCATTTATAAAGTCAGCTAATTACAATGGTAATGCACTGTAGAAGGGATGCTGTCTTTTAAAACATGATGTTTCAAAAAGATTTTATTACTGTTGTTGTTATTGTTAAAGAGCATGCCCCATGCTTCTTTCTTAAATTTTCCTTTTCTGGGAGAGATCCGAAGTGTGGTTCTTTGTTTCTCTTCATAAGCATAATGAAATATCACTTTCCAATAAATATACTTTTTTTTTTTTTCTCCTTAGAAAAAGAAGTAAAAAGCACATTGTTGGACAGTTTGTTTCCTGCCCTACTGTAGTGCCCATGGGCTGGGGTTGTGGAGTTTTTTTGTTTGGTTTTAATACAAACAGCACCTGCTGATGGCATTTGTTTATAAAGGTTTAAAAATATAAAGGAGTCTTTATTGTTTAAAGCTTCAATACTACTGGTTTGAATTGCTTGACTGTAAAGGCTTCTGCATTTTTTGAGAAGGCACATGACCAAAGTCCCTTGATTGAACAGTAGAAGAACAAGGCATGGATATCTAGGTGGCCTGGGAAGGTTTTCTGCAACTGGCCACCTATTGATTCAACAGCTACTGGAAGACAGACACGGGGGCAGCCAGGGCCTGAGTCGCTCTGTTCAGTACGGATATCCATGGTGGTAACTCCCGTGGTGACGGTAGTCATCCTGGTAACCTTCCTGGTAGCCCTGGTGGTAGCTGTGGTAGCCATACCCACCGTACTCATCATCGGGGCACTGCATGCCCAGCGACTGCTGGATTGTCATTTCCTGGCGCCGGAGCTGCATGGAATCAATCAGGTCATACACAATCGCCATGGACCACATGGGAGAAGGATACCAGGATTTGACGTTGCCATCTTTCCCCACTAGGAGCATGGAGAAATATTCTGGGCTAATTTGGAAATAATTCCGAATGTCTTTCACCAAATTAGGCGGGATGTCTTCTCGGTCTACAGTTGAGCTTCCTAGAAAGTGATCACATAAAATCAGCATTAATGTTTTGTTTAGGCGATGATGGTTTCTAGGTAAAAAAAAATTAGCAACAGGAGACAGGATATAGCCCAAGAGTTGGCAGTATAAGATTCTTGTCATTTGCAAGTTCAGATCCAGGAAATGGATCTGAAATGAAGTTACTCTACTGTGAACTAAGGATGTGTTTTTAACAACTTTTTTAAGTTTAGTAAGCTTGTCCTTATTCTCTAGCCTGAAGCTACTGTAGTGTGGTACACTTTTTTGACTCTTTTTGTCATCCAAACCCCATGAACAACTTTGATATCTTTGCAGCTTGGGTCACCAATTTATGTACTGCAGAAGGCATATGTGAAAAACAGTAACAGTGAAAGAAATTACAGGAATTGAAGTGTGATAGAAGAATTTCAGGATATAGAGCCTATAGAGCCTCACTCTTGAACTGTCATGATATGTGAGGTATGGGATGTGGTAGATGTAATTTCCTTTTCAAAGTATATGTTCTAGGGTGAACTCTGGTGAACTCCAGGCTTCTAAGTGTGAAGTCTGTGTTGGGTAAATGAGTAGAAACTGTAAGACAGCTAAGATCAGTGGGCACATATATACATGTGTAGATATGCATAGTTGGCTTGGCAACAGGGCTTTTATACGGTGGCACCCTGCCTTACAGACTTAATGTTCCTGGGCTGTAGAAGAATGTAGACTGCTTTCTTGCACAGAGCAGTTGGAGCACAGATGGGATAAATAAGCTGCTTTCTGTCTTTGTTCCTCCACTGATGCAGACAGTTGTTTGGATTAGGTAGTAGAGGAACCCACAGCGTTTGACAATGGGACTCTCTTAAGGACCTACCTGGGAGAGCCTGCTGGGATGCAAGTGGAATACTAAAGACAACTTATAAGAAAGATGGAGAAAGACTTTTTACCAGGGCTCAGAGACAGAACAAGGGGTATTGATTTTACACAGAAAGAGGGTAAATTTAGATTAGATATAAGGAAGAGTTTTTTTAGGATAAGGGTGGTGTGACCCAGGAGCAGGTTGCCCCCATGGACGTTCTGTCTCTGGAAGTGTTATAGGATAGGTTAGATGGGGCTTTGAGCAACCTGATGAAGTGAAAGATATCCCAGCCCATGGCAGGGGGCTGGAGCTAGATCATCTTTAGAGGTCCTTTTCACTTCAAGCCATTCTATGAATATGAATGAGGGATCCATAGAGGAGAATCTGTTGAGTGTGTGTTCTATTAGCCCTGCAAACCCTTGAGCATGTAAAAAGGCACAGACATCCCTGTCTTTGACAGCGAGGCTGGCAGAAGAGTGTACTGGGGACTGTAAGCTTAGGCAGGAAATCAAAATGTGAGATGGATTTCAGATATTTGAGCTTTTCTCTACTGAAGAACCTATGTAATATTTAGCACAGAAACACCAAGAAAGCTTTTTGTTTGCTTTTCTGTCATGTTATTTCTTAAAAGAAACAAAAGAGGAAAGCAGTTGTACTCATCCCCCTAAAGAGATTACAGCAAAGCAGTACTCAGCACTGTATAATGCCCTTCATGTGTAGTACTGAAGAAACTGGAAACAGTCACTTACCATTAATTGGATACAACTCTAACACACCTCCAATATCTTCTCCAACTCCCAGCAATTTGAGGATAGTTATGTGGCGCAGACCTGTGGAGGAAATGAAGAAGGTTTTGGGTCAGACCAAATCTTTGTGCTCATCTTTGGGCAGATTTCCGTTTAATCAGCCAGGTCTGTGCTTCTAAATTAAGGCCCAGTCTCAGCCAGCCCTCCAGGAGAGTTACTGATTTCTATGGAGTCCCTGCTACTCACATCACCTGTCCCAAAAGGATCAGCTGATGTGTTGAGTAAATGTGATATCAGTTGCATAAAGCTGTTCCAAGGACAGCAACTTGGTGATGTGGTTCTGTAGCATCAGATATGCCAGTAAATTGCAGAGACCATTCCCCAACTCCAGAATCTTCCTCCACTGTTTTGTTCACTAGTAAAGCTTTTGCTTACCATACACACAGCAAAAAATTATTTAGAGGCTATATAACCTATGCCAATTAAATTCTGAATGACTGCAGGGAGTGGTTTATGACAGATACTTCTTCTGTTTGTTCTGCACAGAGGCTTGGACTGTTGCCTCTGCTTTGAAGAAAGACCTTAGGGACAGCAGAAACTGTTCATGTAACATGAATCAGTACCATCTACAAAATCTGTGATGCAACTGCTTTTATAGAGGTGAGATGCTTGGAAACACACCACTTAGTTAACACACCTATTAACAAACTCACTGGATCGTGTTCAAGCTGTCCCTACCAAAGGGTGGGGATACTCAACTCTTTTGACTGCATTTTATTCTTCAGAAAGCATTTTGCAGTGGGCCATCTCACAGTTTACTTTGGTGCTTTCCAAATCAGGTGATGCTGATGCTCTGAATGAAAGGCAAATGATTATGCATAAACAATCATACTGTGCAGATCTCCCTTCTGATGCAATTGAAATGCACTGAAATAGCAGCTGTTGAAAGGGACCTGTTTCGTTCTGTTGAAGGAGTCAAGTCTAGACCCTGTATGGTGTGTGCATTGCCAGGAACTTAAGGAGAAAGCCTCTCTGCACTTCATGACAAGACAGAAGAGTGCCTCTGGGCCTTGCCCTTGGTTGTCTCCTGAGGAGCCCCTCTCTCTCCACTGACTATGCAGGTGGATCTTAAGTATTTAGTTACGGGTCTGGGAGGGCCTTTATTGGATTGAAGTGGCTTCCATTAATGTTTTTACAGATTTTGGCAATGAAACACTAAGGAAAAAAAAACCAAAAAACCTGATGTCCATGCATCCATGTCCCTGGCCCAGTTCTCAGCTGTATCTTAAAGGATCTGCCCTTACCAAAGCATTTTCCTTGTGTTGTTAAGTTGTGCAGTACAAAAAAATAAAAAACCCAAACATCTATTACTCTCCTGAAGTACAAGCCTGAAGAAAAGTTTTGGAGTACTCTCCTGAAGTACAAGCCTGAAGAAAAGTTTTGGAGTGCTAGCATTTTCTGCTACATTAGTGTAATGTTTCAAAAATGATTCCAGGGAACACTTTGCTTAAGCTGTCTTAGCCACCAGTGTGCTGTACTACCCACTTAGCACAATCTTCCTTTTGGATCGGGAGGAGAGTTTTCAGTTGTCAGACTCCTCAGACTGTTCAGGTTCAAACTTGAGCAGAGGAATCCATCACATCACCAAGAAGGATGTGGTTTAGGGGAGCAAGAATATAATTCCTTTTGACTCACCAAAATTGCAGGCTTGTCCGCTGAGAGCAGCAAGCTGCTGGGAATAAGCCCAATCTTCATCACTGGGAGCAGAGATCACCACCAGCCTCCTTCTCCATCGGAACCTGAAAAGAGAGTGTGGCCAGGCATGGGCATGACATGTGACTCAAGTCCTCTCAGCATTTCTCTTCTCTGTAGACTGATAGCCATACCTCTCACAACTTCTAAGTAACAGCTGGATGGGAAATCTTCCCAGTTCTGTCCATCACCGGGAGAAGATAAAGCTTGTTTTCAATTTTACAGCTCCAAAACTTTCAAAGAAACAACCTGCAGTGCTGCTGCTTCACCAAACACACACTGCAAAGTTTATGATCTTTGCTCAAAGCCCCTTCAGTAGTTACAGCAGTGCTGAGAAGTGTATATTCAAGGGAGAAGGATTCCTGTGGAATTCCTCACTAGGCATTTAGCTTTTACGTCATTCACCACTGCTGGAACTGCAGTTATACTGCAGTCCAAGGGCTGTCTGAGAATTAGGGTGTATCTTCATTTCAGACATAACTCATACTTCTGTGTAAATAATCACTGACCTCTTTTTTCTTTCCTGCACCACATTTGCTCAAAATACCTTCAATGTGGCTTTAAATCTGAGCTTGTTTGTAAGTGTGTGCTTGTGTCAGCCTGTGGCTGTATAAGGCTTGCAAGGGATAATAAGAGAAATCTTGGAATCTTTCTTTAATAGGGACTGCACTATCTACCCAAGATTTTGCATGAGGATCTCCTTCCTTTCTTGTCATAGAAAGGCAGTGCCATAAGGACACTTGAAATCTTTAAAAATTTTAACTCTCGAGGTTTTTAATACTCTCTCAACAACTTGTTTTTTGAATATAGTTACTTCTCCACTTAACCTAAATAAATCAGATTTATAGGAATTTGCAAAGCTGCAGAGATATTTTTACAGCAGGAAATGATCTTTTAAATGGATGCAGATGTTACTCTGTTATAATAATAGCCTGCTTTTCTGCTGCACCATGTGAAGATCTCAAAATGAAGGCTAATGCAAAGGGTCAATTCTGCTTTGCTTAACAGAAGCTTCACAGATAGAAGCTGAATCTTCAGCTTCTATCACCAGTCCTATGATGGGACTTGCTCAAAGTCAGAGGAGAAGTTGTTAGAAGAGCAGGGCATGCTGATGTCTTTGCTTGGTGATTGTTACAGATTTTTTTTTTTTTTTTACCATTAGAACAGTAAACACTTGAAAAGCAAACCTCCTCAATTTTCATGTTTCTCAGGAGGAACAGCAAAGAGACATGAATGTGTGTGTACATAAGTGAATAGGAATGAGAAGATTAAGGATCACATATGTGATGCGAAGAAAAAGAGGGAAATTTTGTCATTATTCTGAAAATGGGGAACAAAATAATCTTTGTGCTATTTTGTATAGAAAAGCACCTGGTTGCCTATGAATATGGAGTGAGAGTGTGGCCATTAGAGCATATTTTCCCTAGGGAAAAACTGTGAGTCACTTTAAGATGCTTTTATTTATATATATATATATTTTTTTTTTTTTAATATCTNATATATATATTTATTTTTTTTTTAATATCTCCTTTGGCATTACGCAGAGCTGAAAAGTGTTGAAAGCCATTCAAGCTTTTTAGTCCCATGCCCCAGGAGCACTTGGTGTGCTTATCTGGATCTACATCTTAGAAATTAATTCAGTTGGTCCCTCACAGCTGTTAGTTCACCAACACTAATGTACAGATTTCTGCTTTATTTCTGATATCAGAAGCAATGGACCAATACTCCTGACAAATCTGCCAGATCCTTCCCTGTGTGGATCCTTCCTTCCTCCTCTACGTGTTTTGCATCTTGTTCTGATGTGTGAGCCCAGAGAGCAGCACAGCCAGTATCTAGGTCTTAGAGGGGGACTCATGTCCAAACTCAAGGTTTTCTTCTTTCAACACGTGGCTTTTAAGCATTACTCAAGCTGGCTCTGGCTCTCATGGTGTCCTTTCACACCAGGCAGGTTTGTTAAGAACAATATTTGCATTATTATAACTGAGCACTGCAAGGAGCAACAGCAGGGAGATGATGCCAGGGCTCTTGTTCAACTGGGAAAATGATATTGGACAAAGCTGGAATTAATTTTACTGGGAATCTGACCAATTAATTGGCTAGAGAAGTCCACCCAATGTTTAAAGCCTGGTGCTTGTTTCACAGACAACAAATGCATTCTGTGCAGCAGCAGTTCCGTTTATAGATGTGAGATTCTGCATTTTTCATGCCCAGTTGTTTAATGTGTGTTTATTACTAGGGCTGTTTCCAAGCAAAGAAGGATTTGGGGCCTGTCCCTTTCCAGTATACAAGCTCTTTCTTGTGCTGATCAGCTGTTTCCAAACTGTGGTTCTTCTTGGTGGTCTCAAGGATGAATCACTGGGACCTAAACAGGAGGTGGTGAGGTGGGTGGAGTGGATCTTGTTAAAGGTTCTCTTTCTGTTGAAGTGGCCATTGAATTTTTAAAATGTTTATGAACCAACAACCTATTCATTTACTTATTGCTCCTTTCCTACTCGTCATAATCCATCATGCTGCCTCAGTTATTTTTAAAGCCATCTGGCTTTAACAGTGTATTCCCATGGATTCTCATAGTAGGTGAGGAGGATGCAATTGTAACAGGTAAAGTCTAGAATGATGGGGTAGCCCTAATTGCATGTCAAATATCCTGTGATAATTGAGAGAGGGCTGTAGCTGCACAGCTCTTCTGTGGGTCTGAATATCCACAGTACAGATGAATTTATTGTCTGGAATTTATGTCTCAGGGTAGAGTAAATAACGCAGTGTGTAGAGATTGCATAAACAAAATTGTCTTCCTGTAGAAGGTCTCCAACATTTTGCAAAAGACATCTGCAAGACCTTTAATAATATGCATGACTAATACTAGCAAGGACAAACTGTTATCTCAAGCAGGATAAGAAGGAAGTTAGAGAGAATTAATTACTGATTTGAACTACATGGCAGGGATTAGAATGGGATTAATGAGATTGGGATGGTTGATGATCAAAACACAAACACTGTGCTTCATACATTCAAAACATTGAGCTAACATCTGTGAATTAATCCTTATTTGCTCTTCTAATGCAAATCAGTTTTATTATCTCCATGTCATGATGGGGAAACTGAGGTACTGAAAATCAGTGTCCAAGGAAGATTTAGTTTGTCAGGAAACAAGCTTCCTGTCTTTCAGTGTTCTATACAAGACTGCATTCAGCTCTGGCTGCATCTCTGTATTTGCTTAACATTGTAAATACTGAGAAATCTGTATTTAAAAATCCCAGAAATAGTTACACGGCTACAATGATAATTAGTAGAACTAGCAGCAGATAAGAACAGAAGGTGCTACCTGGATAAGAAGCTCTCAAGGGATTGCTTTTTATCTTCTTTGCAGACAATGCCCTCTTTTTTCTGTCTTTCCATGTCTTTAATTCGTGATTGGAAGGTGTCAATCAAATCAAACACAGACTTCATTGCTATGGGTACTTCATAGTATTGCTGTTAAGAAAAAAGACCAAGACAGGTGGTGGATGGTGTAAGTATAAGGATGCTCATATTAGCAGCCTTTCTGCATGTATCACAGCACTGCAGGATATTTAGAGATCCAAGTATTCTAATTCATACACAGGCAACACGGCCTAAAACAGATCAGGAACTATGGAAAATATAATTATTTTTGCAGTCAGACTGCCCTTTGGAAGTGACATATTTTCACTATTTGCCTGAAGTGATAAGGCCAGGACATTGCAGTTATTATATTCTCTTGTAAGGCCATTCAGCTAGAGGTCTGTCCTTATGCAGTGTGCTGTCATCCTGTAGAGCAGCCAAACTGTGTGTTTTAGAATGCCACATACCACATTAAAACCCTGTCAGGCATGGGGAGGTTCTGTCCTCATCATTCCAGCAGAAACACACAATTCCTGAGATCCCCTAAGTGCAGAAAGTGAAGATAGCTACCAAAGTTCTGAAAATTTCACTTACTGTTCTTTTGCTTGTCCTCCAGCAATGACCCGGTCCTGCATCAGTATCTTATGTACCTTGCAGGCAAGTGTGGAATGTAATTTCCTAAATTTTTCGATTTTTTTCATATGTTTCCAATGCATTTTCTTTCAAGAGAGCTGAGTTCAAAGAACTGAAACCCTCACCTTGACCTTCATGTCAGTGTCTGTCAGCACCATGAAGAAATCATTGTAGGTCATCCCATACTCTTTCCTCAACTCACTGATGAGCTGCTGGTCCACAAGATCTTCATCTTCTATCACTTTCATGGGCTTTTCATTATCTTAATGTGAGGCAAAGGAGACATAAAAATAGTCATGGAATTACACAGCACTCTGCCTTTAATTTTGCCTCAAAAGAAAAGGGAGAATTCATTTCTCAGAAGCTCTCTCTCTCTTCCTGCTGCATATTCAATGTATTACAAACCATGTGTGTGAACTTTTCATTCATATGACTTTTAACTGTCTGTTTTTCCATCCCAATAGTCTGAAAATCAACTGATCCTAGGGCTCATGCACTTCAGTATTTATCATTTGTATGTTCTTTTGAAAAATCTTGCTTTTTCCTGGGAAGACATTTGAGATTTTTTTCAATATGCTCATACATGTATATGCATGTACTAATCATTTCACCAGCTCCTGAAATGTAGCCAATTCTGTAATTGAAAATAGAAATTTTGACAATGTGCACCATGTGCACATGAAACAGCATAGGTGATTTGGGTCAGTAAAATATAGCTAGGACAGCTTGAGGTTGGACAGTAGAGTTAACCTTTCCAGTCTTAAAAACTTACATGTAGTGACTATAAGAAATCAGAAACCGCTTTAAGATGTCTTGAATGCTGCAGTGCTGGCAGCATACCTCTCTAGATACCCCACTTTGGCATTCCCTCCTCCTTCTGCTTGCTGATTCTAGCAGCCTGACAGGCAAAAACTTAGGTTTAATACAACTTGTGCCTACTCAGTGGCCCACTCTAAGAAAACATTCCGAAACAATGAGAAAAAGACTTCTGAAGACAGAGATGTGCAGACGAGCCTGTGGAGGTACTGAGGCTCCTTACATCCAGTGAAACCAGGGTGCATGGCAGTCAAATCCTGAAAGTCTCAATGTCATCAGCACAGCCTCAGCAGTAGCATCCAGCACAGCCCTATACAAGTGCAACTGTGCTGAAACAAGCCTCCATGTGCAATTGCAGGCCTGGAAAGCCAAGGACAGGCTAAACCACACACCAAGTGCAGTGTTACCTGGGCACCAAGAGCTCCCTGCAAACACTGCCTGCCTGTGCCCTGTGACACCACTATGAATGTTATATTCATATCCTCACTTAGAAATCCCAGCCATGGCTTAAGTGACCTGCCTGAAGTGAGACACAGCAGGTCATCAAGAGGTTAAATCCAGAGGTACAACTTTTCAGTCCCTTGCTCCGTAATTACTTGTCGGCAAATAGAGATGTGATTAATTCATCCAAGCTAAGCACACCGCAACAAGAAGGATTTGAGTCATTATACAGCAAAGCATTTAAAATAATTTTCTAAACATACATGGCTTTTAAGAAGCATACTGATCTGATTCAAATTTTGCAGCAGGTCCGTCCTCCGCATAGACTGAATGAAACATCTGAATTAAAATTTTGGGAAAATGTCTGAATTAGAATCTGATCTTTAGGTTTCATACCTTGAACCCACTGCTTACAAAAAAAAGTCAAGCCAGCAAATATTAAAATTTGGTTATACTTATCATGCTACATATCTGATTTAGCTGATTTTTCATTGTTATATGTACCTCAGTTGAAAGTTTTATAAAGAATTAACAAGAAAGGTTATTAGCTTTTGATTGGATGGATTGCTGGATGTGCTAATTGGTTATCCACTTCATAAACATACGTAAATTCTGCATCAGGTGCTTGATGAGTGAGATTTTTGTATTACTAGTGGCGAGAATGATCATCAAAACATAGACCAAAAGTTCACGTTTAAAAGCAAAGACTATCTCATTGGCCTAGATGGAGAGAGAAAAATTCAAAAGTCGTTATTGTGAAATGGGATGGAAAACAGCTAAGGTACAGGAGTACCTTAGACCAACTGATCTGTGGCACCCTTCTGCTTTAAACTCGAGACAGCAATATGACATTAACTCTTTCGAGTTTCCTTTTAAAGAGATTTTCTTTCAAAACTTACAATTTTTGTAAAACAAGAAGAAAATTAAATTACAGAGTGATGCAGAGAAATTATGTATCAAGGAAAAATATAATGCCACAAAGGCTGACCAAACTTTCAAACTTGGAAATTATTTCTGTGGAGAAAAAAAGTTCTTAATCTAATGGCATCTTTCCAAGTCACTACTTGTCCCTGACTCCCGCCTCATAAAGGACATCTGGGATCCGCAGGAAGATCCACCGGAGCTGAGACCATGCTGCTACCTGCAAAATTCTTGCTCTCTTTGGGTTTTCTCTGAAAGAATGGAGAAACTTTTCTCCATACATCTTTGGCAGCTAGACAGGCTGGGAAGATGAGTTATCTTCAGAAATAATTCCAAAGAGGTTACAAAGAAGGCCAGCAGGTTGTTTTAGCAGTATAGTGGCCTAATAAATTAGCTACTTGCTTTGATTATAGGATGGGTAGCCAGGGACTGATGTTTAGTTGATGAAAGCCCTTTTCCATGAGGAAAAGAGACCATATTTGCTAACTTGGGCCAAAGAAAAGACCTCTGCAGTGACACTCAGCTTTTGTGTCATTCCAGTGGGAATGTGGGAAGTACTCTCTGGTTTCACTGTGTGCTAATCTCAACCAGTGTCACTGACCTCTTTCATTCACCACTTCTAAATGTGTTTGAAATTTCAACTGAAAAGTCTTTTTTGTTGACTTTTCTGTTGTTGTCTTTTGTATTTCAGTCACAAGATGCAGTACTCTGAGTAGACTTCCTCATGCTGGGTGCTCAAGCTTCTCACTGCAGAAACATACTGTGTACAAAATGTTTCTTAAGAGCTTTTGCTGCCCCTGACGCTCACAGAGAGTGAGCCTTGAAGCCCTGTTTTTCTTCAACAATTTAATTCCTTCTATGAAAACTCAGCTGTTATATACACTTACGTGGTTTGGGGACAGTTTGGATGTAGGTTAAGTTTGGAACAGGCTGAAAGAGTATGGTGTATGTCAGAGTGAATATCTGAATGTTAGCCAGACTAGAGCTAAATATAATCCTGAACAGTCCTGACAGGCAGATGGATCTAGATACACGAACAGTGACCTTGAGTAACCTTGGCCTGATGTGGAAAATCCTGTACTGCTCCAGATTTGTCAAGGAGGTGAAAAATGGACAGTCTGGCAGGATTTGTGACTCACTGTCAGTCAGGGACACAAGGCTAGATCCTGTCCCTCTGAGAGCAGCAGAGGCACAGCTGGAACCCAGAGATAAATCTGTGATCTTCTGGCCATTTATATGCCAGACCTGAAACACCCTGCAGCTGGTTATATCCTGAGTTTTCTGTTCCATTGCACATCTTTTCCCAAGGTTTGGTAAAACCAGATGATCTTTGAGGGGAAAGATGTGGTGGACTTGTAAGTGAAATTGGAAGCTTTTATTCTATTTGCAGTATAGAACTGTAGAATATTTGTATTTCTTTGGCTTCGTCCAATAAAGCACTCACAGTGGTGTTAACCTCTAGATACAGACAGAAACGAAATAGTTCAATGTTTCAAGAGATACCAAAGCTTAAGTGCTTTGCTAGACTGCAACCTGAAGTCTTTGTCCAACCACTACTGTTACAAAAGGACAGGTTTTCACTGGCTTTGGTGAGTACTTCCCCAGGATCTGAACAGTGACAGAGATTGTTTCAAAGCTGCCTAAGAGAGATGGATGCCCAGTGTCACCTGTCTACATGGAAACTCTGAATGTTAAGAAGGTAGCACTAAATATGTCTAAATTAGCTACTTTTCAGGTCCTGCATAGTCTTAGATTTTAACGCAAGCTGGGGCAGTTTTGCTGCCTTTTCTGTGTGTATTGTGCCCATGAGATGGAAAGAAAGCATTAAAAGAAAAAGAACCTAGCTGGAAGTGGTCAATTTTCATGCTGCTGTTGTTCATGGTGCCAAAAATTGTGATGACTGAGATCTTCCTCGTTGCCATCTTGCAGAAGCTCTCCAGATACTCATCTCGCTGCTGTACGTACATGGTGTTGTCCGCCTTGGGGGTTGTGATCAGCTGGTTGGTGACAGAGACAAAAGAGTTTGTTTAGTATAAGGGATGAAGCAGGTGATTATTTTACTGAAGGAGAACTAGTCACTGTCTGCAAACTGAGCTCTCTTTCCCATAAAGCTGTTATTTATTTCTGTTTGGAGTGTACCTTTGTGCCCAGGCCTGACCCAAAGACATTCAGCCAGCTAGAGAAAAACCTTTGGAAGCATGTACAGCTGGTTGTACCAGCTCCTCTGCTGCTTCTACCATAATGCTGGTAGAAGAAAGAAATATAACTATATTTTACATAAAGCTGGGTGGTCTCCTTTTTTATCCCTGGCCCTGCCAGTCCCACCAGGTCTCCCTCACAGCCTTCAGTGATGCCATGACTCACTCACATGTTCCCTGTGGGAACATGGCAGCTGCTCTGCCCTCATCCCATGGTCCAGGCAGGGCTCCCGTGGCTGTTTTGACTGCCAAGTGGTGAGTACAACTAGGGCTACATGAGTACTTATGAAACTGATGGCCATCTAAGAAGACCTTGAAGACTTGCTAAGGCCACTGTGACCTCATCTGAAATTGATTGATTTTTCTTTTCTTTGTTCTAAGCCACTTTGATGTCTTATGGGACTTATACTTGCTCGAAGGCACAGCTATGGGCAAAAAGGAGGAGGAACAATTACAACAACAAAAGTGTAAAAAGCTCTCAATTTTACAGTACTTACTTCAAAGCCTTCTAAGGATTGCAAAGATTTAATTTTTAAAAAGTTTAGAGCAGATGACTCAGATACTCCATCAGTGCCTGAGATGAAAATATTCCAGGGAAAGGGTGTGTGTAACAACATTCAGTGATCCTATGCAGCAGTTTCCAGCAGAAGATGCCTAGGAATGTAATCATTCTAACTGGCAGCAGTCGACTGCAATCAAGCACCTGCCACTGATCCCCCAAATACAAAAGGAGCTGGAATATGGCCTCAAGTTTTATGATTTAAGGTCACAAATAATCACCAAAATCCTTCAATTACAAATTTATACTTTAATCTGTAACAGGAGTAATAATTTTCTGGCTGCCTTCTGAAGTTTGTGGGGCCTGAAGGCTAATTTTTACTGTACACTCTTTTAAATCCAGTTCACCAGTGTAAAAACATTTTGGAGCTTATAAAACCTGCCTCTCATTTATGCAAAGGCCCCTGGCATGACTACAGCTTTGGGACATGAAGGTGCATGAGAGCGAGAGACACAAAGACGATTTGGTTTCTGGGCTACAGCATGTAACACATTGCTTTTAAATTGCATATAAAAATGCTTCAAATAATAATAAAAAAAAGGATCATGAGAAGGATTTGAGGACTGAGATGAAAAACAGACCATTGGTTTGTATTGTCTCCTCCTAGTTTTGGAGGTCATAGGCTGGAATGCAGAGTCAAGCCTGAATCTGATCTGCTTCACCAAACCTTATAGAACAAAACAAATTTCCAGTCAAAGCTTTGTGCCAGGTCTGTTTTAACCCAGGCTGTATATGCACTGTCTCTATCAGTGTTTGTATCACAGAATCACAGGATGGCTTGGGTGAGAAGGGACCTTCAAGATCATCTTGTTCCAACCTTTCTGCCAGGGGCAGGGACACTTTCTGCTAGACCAGGTTGCTCAAAGCCCCATCCAGCCTGGCCTTGGACACTTACAGGGATAGAGCATCCACAACTATCACTGTCCCTCTTTTCTGTGAGCTTTCTTTAGGTACTGGAAGGCTCCTATAAGGTCTCCCTGGAGCCTTTTCTTCTCCAAGATAAACAACCCCAATTCTTTCACTGTTTCCATGGGAGGGGTGCTCCAGTCCTCTCATTATCTTCCTGTTCCTCATTTGCGTGCATGCATTTGTGTGTGTGCATATGCATATATGTGCACGTAGGTATATATATGGAGTGTTACAAACAAACTGTCAGTTGGCATTTCATCACCACAGAGAAATAAACAAAAAATCCAAACTCACAAGGCCAAAATTTCTCAACATTTTAAAGACGGCAATAAAAGCCCCACTATAGAGAGGTGAGGCTGTTGGACTCAAAACCTATACATTTTTTTCAGCTTCTGCACCTGGGACCTATATTTGTCATTAATTGACCTTAACCCAGAACAGACTTCAAAATTCCAGATGTTTGAAATTCACACTGAAATCTGAAATTGTTAATGATGTAGAACTTAAAACCCCACGTTCTTCTTAAAAGATATTTGGTAAAGGACTGAAAAAATGTCCTTGGAAGCCAGTCTGAAAGCAAAAGTAAGCAAAGCAATGGGGAACAACTTGGGTAGAGCCACTTGTGCAGCAATATGGGCTAATTTTCTAGACAGGGAGTTTAAAGACTCATGAATGACAGTTAATTGTAAGGATTGTTCCCGTAAGGGAACTGAACAGTTTGATTGGAAGGAATGCAAATAGGCACGTGTGTGGATTCAAAGAAGCTTGAGAAGTTCTTTGTTTTCCACATGTGCCATTGGTGGCAGTGAGAAAACAGAGTTCAGCCACTGCTTTTACTAATAACTGGTTAAACCAAACCAATAAGTTGCCAGGACTATGGTGAATCGGACGCTTCCTGTTTTCTAGAAAACTGAGGTGCAGCATGGCATAATCATTTGTCTTCAGTGAGTTCTGGCCTGATAACTTGAGATTGTGCAACTCTTTTCTCAGAGATCCAGCTGTGAGGTGGCCCAGTATCAGAAGGTTCAAATTTCAGACAACCCTTTAAGTTGCCAGGACTATGGTGATGTTATGAATTATCAGCCTGACATCTGTGAGCTTTACTTTCGGCTCTTTTATTTTCAAGTTTGTTTATATTTGTCTACAAATATTTGTCAAATGTTTGTCAAATTTGTCTGTTTGATGCTACATATATTCTTGCAAACCTCAACGTTGAGACCAGATTTCAAGGATCCCAACTTCTACATAATTTCTCTCTCTGAGCATTTGTTTCAGCTAAATATTAGTTAACAAGTAACTAATAGGTATTATTTGCAAAATTCAGTCAGGTTCAGTTTTTTCAAATATATGGGGTTTTTTTCCACTTCTAGTGCTAGCTCTGTACAATCCCTACATCTTGAAGAACGGGGAAGGGGAGAAGAAAGTTGCCTTGTTTTCAGGCCCATGGATCATCAGCAGAATGATTCATTACATTCCTATGGTTGAAATCTTAACTCGGCATCTTAGCTTGGCACCTTAGCTATTTATACTGGAATATGGAGCACGCAAGTCAAAGGCGTTTGTGACAATGACTATTGGACAATAACTGTGAGACCAGCTTGCAGTAGGATAATCTCAAGAAACCAGCTCCCACAATAATATTTTTAAAGAACTGTTTTCCAAAGTGTACCCTTCAGGATATGTGTCATATGCCAGAAAAAACATTTGTACTATAACTAAAACTGTTTCCTCTCCCAGGTGAAGTGGTTTTTATAAGTAGTTGGAAAAACATACAGCGCTATAAAACCTGGGGACAAGTAACTCCAGACCATGCTGAAGTTCTCAGGCTTGAAAACTTACTGGAGTGTTACAGTTTAATACAAACAGCAGGAGAAAAACCCAAACCAAAATAAAGTTTGCACAGGATCTCTGAAGATGTCTAGGAGATCTGAATGCCAAATTCCCATGAGATCTTAATCCCAAATTCGCCATCCCTCAGGGCATCTGATCACAAGCCTTTGTGTATATCCTCAGTCAGACGTGCACTAGTATTGCCAAGAGCCCTGGCTTGCTTCCAGCTTTAGGACACCAGCACCAATATGAAGCAGGTGTGCCAGCTGGCAGGACATGCAGAGCACTGAAACGTGGTAACTTTGGCAAGTACCCCAAGGTGACGAATGGATGTAATCTACACTGGAACCTCATTTTTTTGATCTTAATGATACGGATTCTGACACCTACATATCCACTGGAAGCAAGATAATCTGATGACTATATGGTGGCTCATGGAAGTGGCTGGGAACAGGTTTTAGCCTCATCTCTGGATGACTGGTTTTTATACTGTGTGTAAGATTTCCAGTATGAGGCTGTGAAACCTGTTGAAAACAATCATTTTGGTCTACAAATTTTACCTCTTAAGACAAAAGCACCAAAAAACAATAATATAAACCCACTGTAAACTTATAGTTCCACATATTCCTACTAAGAGGGAGATATTAATAACTTTATTTTGGTAATAAAATTCAGAGGAATGAAATACTTACAATGAGCCTCCTCTTGCCTTCAAAATATTCCAGGAGGTTAGTTGCTGATTTCCTGGGAGGCTGTAGGAAAGTCTTCTTGTTGGACTTGGGAAAATCCTCATTTTCAGTCCTGCTTCCCTTCTTCTTCTTACTGCGGTCTTTGTCCTGCTTGCTCTTTTTTTCAGCTTTGATCTTCTTGGACTGCTTCTCACTCTTCTGTTGCTTGTCAGGTCTGTCCTTCTTCTTCTTCTTCTCAGGTTTATCCATTCGGTCATGCTTCTTTGATTCTTTTCCTTTCTTTGGGGGAATATTTCCTGCTGCAAACTGTTCCTCTAAATGGGAACTAGCAGGCTTGCTCGGGTCATATTTATCTTCATACTCATTACTGAGTATCTTTTCTTGGGTCTTCTTTTTTGGTGGTTTAGTCTTAGTTGGTTTGTGTTGCCCAGGAGTGACATTCAGCTCCCTGTGGTTAAAGTCCTTTCTGTCAGTTCTGTTATCTTTAAATCTACCCACATTTGCCTTTGTATAGTGCACTGAGGGAGCTGTTGGGACTTCTGTGAAACTGTCATAGCGGGCAGCCTTGTTTGGTTTCCGGGTGGCCGCCAGTTGTTTCTCCTGATGGCTGCGCTGCCGGTCCCTGCGGTGTGTTTTCCACACAGGAGAGTAGAAGTCCTCAGAGGCTGTGACTCGTGGCGTGGTGGCATCGGGGGCTACTGGCAGCCTGTGGTACTCTGTGGTGGAATGTGACTTCATGGTCCAGGTCCTCTGTGTGGGGAGGGGTGTAGTTGTTGTTGTAGACCGGCTGGCTGTTGTCACTGCATGGGTGGTAGCACGAGTAGTTGTGGTGGTGGGAGGGAGGTTAGTGGTCCTTACTGTAGGCAGAGGAGTGGTCACTGTGGTTGTCATTGGTTTCCTCACTGTTTTGGTCCTTGTTGGCTGATTATTGCTCTTCCTTGGATCCTCCTTCCTTGCTGACACCTGGACATGTTCACCGCCAGGGGTAGGCTGCATGGTGCCCCCATTATTGCCTTCCTCAACCACTTGCCCCTCCACCCCAGCTGCTTTGCACGTCTGGATGAAGCCCTTCTGCCTCATCTTCTCAATTTTTCTGATGGGGTTCTGATCAATGACTTCATACATGGCCTCTAGCCTGACTGGATAAGGATACCTTTCCTCCACTTGCAGCGTTTTCTTCAACAGTACCATGCCAAATTTCCCTTTCTCCAGTTTCAGAAAGCTCATGAGCTTAGGGATGAGGGCAGGATCTAGTGGCTGTTCCAGGATTTTTCCTTCATTGGTTATCCTTCTAACTTTTCCCCCTTCTTCCCCTTCTTCATGGAACAACACGATCTGCTGGATATGCCTCTCAGCCAATTCACAGTAAACGTCATTTTTCAGCAGGCTCATCATGAGCCGGTAGTAGCCCTCAGAGGCATGGGGGGCAGAAATGACCCACACCCGATTTTTCCCTGCAAAGCTGGCCAGGACATTGGGAGAACTTGACCCTGAAGGGAAACGTACCACTCGTGACTGGGTGGCAGAGGATATCCCTTCGTCCTTAATCATCTCAGACTTGGGGTATTTGGCTGCAGCTGTGAGTCTCTGTACCAATCTCATTCTGGTCCCTGTTCCCCTGGCCTGGGAACGTGCTTCCCCTTGTAGGAGATTGGCAGGTGGCTTTGGAGATGCTGAAAAACCCTTCTTGGTGACAGGGTGTTGAAGATTTGGGCTTGAATTCCTCAGGGATGCTCCAGACCTTCTCAGGAGGCTGCTTGAAGCCCTGTAAGCGAGGGGCACTTTCCTAACTCCATGGCTCCCTCTTTCCACTAGCCTCTCTGTCTTCTCAGAGCCACACACTAACCATGCTGCCCACAGTAGGGCTAAGCTAAGAGCTGGCCTCCAGTTCATTGTGCAATCTATTGAGGGGGGAAGAGAAAGAGAAAAATTAGATGTTAACAGTGCGATGATATCTTGCACAAAATGCAAATCACAGGCTGGCTATTTTGTGTGATTTATAAGTGCTTGATTACACCTCAGTCCTGTCCTAGTGGCTCTGTAAGTTTTACAGTTATTTTTGGAAAAACACCGAACGGATCACTTTATGAAAAAATGAGATCATCCTTCTGTAACATGATACTGTCTATCTAAAACGACACTGTGATCTGCATCCCTCTCTCACTCTCCCCGTTTCTCTCACACTCTCACTATACACACATGCAAAGACACACAGAGAAAGGGTCCCGTACACAGAGCAGAAAGGCAAGAATTTGACTTGAAACTTACACTCTCAGGGAAGTTCCCCTGCCACAGACGAGTTTTCACGTCTTTTTCCTTTAAAAGGAGACTAATGCCATACAGCTTTACTGTTCAGTGATTTATCTTTACGCCGCCCAACAGGTCGCAGAGCCTGTTGTGTGTCTTAACTTTCTTCTTCACCTTCTTGACAGGCGGGATGAGGTTAGCGGAAATTTCCTTTGTGATCTCTGCTTCTCCATTTACCTGCAGGTCTGGATTTTTGCTGTACCGGCTACCCACACAGGCAGGGATTTCATTTAAGAAAAGGGAACTTCTGGCTGCTCCAAGTCTCTCTCTTTTAAACTTCCCAAACCTCCTTCCCACTCCTTGCTTCCTCAGTCCCGTTTAGCTCCTTTGTTTCCAGAGAGGAAAGCACCAGCACTAATACATTTTCCAGGCTGAAGAAAAACACAGGAATGTGATGCTGAAAAAAAAAAAAAGGACGCTTCCCTTTCCCCTTTCTCCACACTTTGACAAAAGCAAATTGTAAAACACTCGTCTTTTTTTTCTTCTTGGCTGGCCGCGGTCCCAGAAATGTCAGGGCAACCCCAGCCCTGCTCTGAACCAGCCTCAGACAACGGTGGCCACTGGAAATGGGGGAAACTTCACTCAGGATTTAACAGCTCAGCAGAACCCGCCTCCTCCCCACTCCGACACAGGGAGGGAGGAGGAGGAAGGCTCTGGGGGCTGAAACACTGCACAGCATCACAGAGCACTTCAGAGAGGGTGACTCCAGCCTTAACTCTTTCCTTCACGCATCCCAGCTCTCTGGCGTTCTCCGACCTCAGCTGCTTCTTTCCTCCAACCGAACGGACACTGTCTGGATAAAAAGTACGTTTCTCCATCAGTCTCAATAACAGCTCTGGTGTTTAAGAATTATTTTAAACCTCATTATTTTTACCTTGTCTTTCCTTGTTTCCTTGTTTTTTGTTGTTTTCTGGGAGTTCTTCAGTAAAATCCAATTTTTCTTCACTTTCCAACTAATTTATCTTTCCAGTCCTCATGTATGTCAGTATATTCTTTACTCAAACATCATATGGGCATGACTATTAATTTGTAGTTTTTAAAGAGATCAGGTTGTTTACTATTGTACTAAAATTAGAGTCATATCTATTTCCCGTGAATGTGCATCAGCAATGGAAATAAAAAGAGAAAAAGTACAAAAATACCTACAGAGACAAGGGCAAAGGCAGGGTCATGTCCTTTGCTCTCCCTTCATGGTGTAAATGACACCATTCTATTGAGCTGACGTAAACTGGCACAGCTTTGCTGGCAACACCTGGTCTTTAGCTGATTCACACTGGCTTCAGTGTGCTGAGCACCTTCAGTGTAAAACACCACTTAATTGTAGTTGATGGATAACACCTAAAAATATCCAAGACCTTAATACTATAACTGTTTTCCAAGATTTTGCTTATTGACAGGGATGCTGTTACATGTCTGTGATAACACACTGGATTTGATGTCAGTTATATTGTCTGGAGGTGAAGGTGCACATTCTACTTTCCTTGAAATTAATGTTTCAAAGAAAAAACCTTTATTTCTGTCTTTTTTTTTTTAGTTTTTATTTATATTTTCAAATGTACTGATAAACATAAGTAGTGTTTTTGCTAGTACACATTCAGTTTGTGTTTTGTGGCCAGTGGTTTGGTCTGGAGATAGGGGAGAATGCTGAATGCCTGTGCTCATATTAACATGAGGGCAAAAATGGTCAGCCTTTCCCAAAACATCACATTCTACATTCACTGAGAAGTAAAGGGACTGTACCTCTCACAGGAATCACAAAACTGAAGTTCTGTGAAGTAAGAGTGGGTAACATTTTCCACTTAAATTAATGTCAAGCCTGCTGGTTTATTTATCTTGACAAGGAAAAAATGTCATTAAAAATTACCTTGTTTCATTTTGACATTTTAAATAGACTGTAAATAAAAAGGAGGTTTTCATTTCAATGTTTGATCCAGTTTCATTACAAAGATTTTAAAAAGAAGTGACCCTACAGTGCTGAAGCCAAGTATTTGATTTGGGGTAAACCAATTAAAAAATTTAAACTTCCTCAATTTTCTTGGTTTGGTAATAATTTGAAACCACACAGAGGCAAAACATCATTCATCTACACAAGTCTATTGATGCCAAGGAAAATACACTCAGTGCATGACAGCAGAGGAAAGAAACAGATTTCCATATTAGCTTTGCTGTCTATTCTATCCAATTTTAGATATGCTGAAGAACTACTGTGAGGACTTTCCTTTGCTTTCCCAACCTGACTGAAGAAGTAGCATGCTACAGAATCTGCCTTAAGTGTGTCAAAGGGTGGCAGATCAGTGAATATGATAGGTTGTAAGGCAGGTGTAGGGAGGATCTAGCACACAAGAAAACATACAACCATGGGGATTATTGTCAAGGCTGATGTTTGATAGTACCTGTGTCCAAGGTGAGGAATAAACTTGAAATGACTGCTGGAAATACTTGACATCAAAATTTCTTAGAAAGTAAGTAATTTATACAGGCCAAAAGAGGACTCCTAGTAAAGTGGACATATATTTTAAAGGGCCAGTGCAAGGTTATACAGCAAGAAGAAAAAAATAGAGACATAAAACATTCATAAGATACAGAACAATATACTTGAAGGCAGCTATTCAGTAAGAGACTTAAAGGTCACTGTATATAAGCCCCTGGAAATAGGCTTTTGGTCTGATATTGCAGCAAGGAGAAAGCCTGCCAGCAGCCCAATGAAAACTGGGAAGTCATATGTCGTGTCAATAATGCAATTTGTGCTGTACACATCAGGGTTTTCAAAAGGATTGCAAAGCATTCAAAAAGTGATGTGATAGCTGGATATGATCCTACTGAAAGGGAGGTGGGGAATTAACTATATGGAAGGCACAGCCACATATTGTTCATGATCTTCTCATGCATACACAGAAAAAAGACATCTGCGAATAAATTGCTTTTTAATCCAGCAGAGGAAGGCAGAAGGATAACCAATGGTTAGGAATTAAATCTTGCTAAATGCAGACTTGAAGTAATTGCAATTGCTTGAAATTTTTAATAATTATCTTAGTTAACCCTGGGATAATTTGCTCACGAATGTGGCTGTTTTCTCTGGCTTAGTGTTCAAATCAAGGCTTTAAGAGACCTTCTTGGCTAGACTGGAAGTAATCACAAAAGGATGGAATGAAATCCCCCTGGGCATCTCTACATGGAAAATCTGAGATCAAAATGATACCCACCCCTGAAAAGTGCAGCTCCCTGGAGGCGTATGGAAATGAATTCTGTAGCCCATTGAACTGAAATGAGCAGTTTGAGAAAGGTAGAATGCTATGTACAAAACCTGTATCCCTTAGAGTGCTTTTAATAAGGAACTGCAAGTTAATGCTGTGTCCACAAAGGGAAATTATATCTGTTTAAGGATGACAGTACTGCGAGTCTTTTTATGTTTTGCTTTAGATATCAGACTTAAATATATCAAATGTGTCAAGGGGTGTGCACACATCTACATTATTTCAGCTGCTAAAGAATTAATAGGAAAGCCAACTCCCCATTGAACTAGGATTCTTTCTCAGGCCTTCAAAACCTGGAGATATAAGGTAGCAGCAAGAAGGTGACAGTCAGAGGGCCAGTTGAGAGCTTTCCTTTAAGTAGACTTCAAGGTGACCCTCCAGAGAGTGAGGGAGAAACTGCTCCCAAGGAAGGTGAAAGGAGACAAAGGGTTTAGGAAAACTGGCATTGTCTACTTTGCACAGTGCTGGGAAGCTGGGAGCCAGATAAGCAGGTGTAGGTTCCCCTGCTGATGCCAGTGGGGGGTTATTAGAGTGGAGAGCACCAGAGCCTGAACCCTGTGAAGACAGACATTGTTGATGCTCTAAGAAGGGACAGGTTTCTTGAACCCTGCTGGGTCCTCACTTTCCTGAGGGGGAAAGAGGCTATTATTAGTAATCTGACTGGGGTCATAACCCAGCCAGCAGCTGGAGAAATAACAACTAGTAGTGTAAACAGGGGAACTGCACTTCAGCCCCCTGTATGTGAGCAGGAAAGGGAGTCAGTACAGGGAGGCTTGCAAATGCAATGACCCATAAAAAAAAAGAGCAGTGCCTGGTTAGTCAGATCAAGCTCCTAAAATAGAAAGAAGCTTTTGATAAATAGGTTGGCTGGCCTCATTTGAATCTTCACTTTTTCAATATACATTTTTCTGTGGAGTCCTCAACAATGTTGCTTAGAAACTGGCGATGCAAAATGACACTCAAGCTTTAAAAATAAATATTACAAACTGTTACATTAAATGTTTTGAACCTTTTGAACCTATAACATGAAATATTTCAACCTTTGAAAGCTTACTAGGTAATGATAGGGTTGCAGCCCCAAAAATTCAGCCTATAGTTGAGATTCAGGGAAGTTCTGATGCCTGGATGTTATTATTGGCCTGTGCTCAAGCTGACCTTGACTTTAGCACCTCTGCTTGTCCAGTTTAGAACTTCCTGGTGAGAGGAAGGCTCTCACATAGACCCATTTCTTGTTCTACATCTGGTTGACATCTGGGATGGAAACATCAGCCAAGGAGAACAAAATATCTTCTGGACAGGACTGACACAAGTTCTAAACCAAACTGACTGATGCAACTGGTGTTGTGTTCACTAAGATGAAAGTGTTACACAGAGAGCAAATGAATACAAAGATTGCCATCTGCCGGCCTTGCAATTGGTCACAGCCACAGGCTGGGGGGAGTGGTGGAGCCGCCGCAGCATGCTGCAAGAGGTCTCTCAACCATACATCTGCTGAGGCAAAGCACTCAGAAAACCACAGGAGCAGTCTCAGAATAGCTGCAGACAGACAGACAGTCAAAGGAATTGTTCTTGAGATGATAAGGAGAACGAGGCTTAAAATAGCTTAAATTGTCAGTGGGTGAGGCCAGCATCCCTCTGTTAAAGTGATATAACCCTGCTTTGAAGCTTGCTGCAGGCATCTCATAATGCTGACATTGAAGACTGTCCCATGAAGTGCTGTTAGTTACAGCTCCTAAGTCACATGCCTGCGCAGCTAAATGAATTTGGCCACAGCACTGAAGTCACCAGCTGCAAGGGCTTGGATTCCCATCTCAATTTCACACCTCTGTAGCAGAGGGCTTTATGTTAGCACAGGTCTGAACACTGATCCATGCCACATCCTTTCTCTGGTGTGCTTCCTTTGTTCTTCTCCTTTTGGCTGGGGGACTGCCAGCTGATGTTGAGCCTTTTTGAACAAGAGGGGAAATTGTCTCATGCCTCTCACAGCCCCACTTTGTGGTACAAAGCAGATTCAAGCAGGATAGAAGCTGGTGCTTATGCAACTTATCTCTGCACAAATACTTGGTTTCTTAATGCAGAGATCTCTTTGATAGCTGTTTTGCCCAAATACAATCACTTGTGGATTTGCACACTTGGAATAAGATCAAGTAGAAATTGTCCTGCAATACAATCAGCTCATTTGCTCATCAGGGAAGCTCAGCTCTCCTCTGCACTGGTAGAGGGACTTCAATGAGATTCTGCCATAAAACAGAGCCCACTGATTCAGGAGGGATTGTTCCTTATGTTTTTGTGGGCGTCATGATCTATCCTGAAATATCCTGCCTTACAAATTTTTTCTTGCACGCTTTAATTTAAATTTTAAAACTGTTGGTTTGTTTGTTTGGGTTTTGTTAAAGACTTGTTTTGATTATGAAATTAAAGGGGTAGGAATGGAGGAGTATCATGTTTAAAAAACAGACCGTGCCACAGTTCATCTGTAAAAGTCTTCCAAACACAGTGATTACTTTCAGGGACTACATGTCAGAATGCCTTGGGGATGAATATAAAAAGTTACTAGTTATGTGGCTGCACACATTCTTGACTAACATGCATTGGTAGTCAATGAAGAAGATTCAAATTCTCTGATGGTTTTAAGTCAGAAAAGCAATTAAGCATATACTGAAGTACCACCTCACTTTGCTGCTTGCATGGCTCAGTGGAGGAAAGGCAAGGCAAGGCAAAAGATTGAGGTAGAATAAGAATTTAACATTTATGTCCCATTACTTCAGGTCAGACTGAAGACAGTTCAAGCCTGAAAGTGACAGCAGGAAATATCACATGCAGATAATGTACCACTCTTCTTTTCAGGCTGTTTATGCTCACTTGCAAACAATCATGGCCCTTTTCTTTGTTTATAAGTTAGCAGGTACATCATGGTGTTTAATCTTCAGTGGAGCCACTCTTTTCTCTTTCCTTCGTGTAAATAGGCACTCCTGTGTCTCACTCAGTGGCAACCTTTGGGTCTCCCTCATCTCCTCTGGCCTGAACCACATCTTCTCTGCCAGACATCTGTGGAATTTTTCCTTTATGGATGGCAGAGGAAGGGGGGCACCCACTGCAGGAGGTGCTCTGTCAGGTGCTTCACAGGCCAGGTGTCTGTAGGTGGAACCATAAAACTGGGGAAAAGGAGCACAAGTAGTTGGAAACTCAGGCCTCTTTAGTTCTTTTCTTGAAGTAATTTTCAGCAGCAGTGTCTACTGTGCAGGGTCCACTGGGAGACAAGAGAGAGAAGAAGGGGATAAGTATCGACTTAAACTCAAGTATTTAGAAAATCAAGTCAGAAGCTGTCTCATTTAGAGTGAGAAAAAGATCCATGTCCTCCTTTCAGGGGTTTAATTTGCTTTGGGAAGCCCCATGCCAGCCTCCTGAATACACTCTTTGGCTGGTGAGTACAGTTATTCCTATTTCCTCAGAGAATTTTTTTTCCCTTCTGTGGCTTTGTAGGGGCAGAACCTACTCACCTGGGAGAGGGGGAGTATGGCTAACCTGGTTAGTGTCATCATTCTACAGACAGGGACATGAATCCTGTGACCTCCCTGTGCTATTTCTGGAAGGATGTAGATAGCTGGTTCTTAAACCATAATTCATGAGATGATGGCGAGTGGTCAGCCATCATGACTGATGGTCAGAACAATCCTGACTACTCTGGTGCTTTCAGCTGATAACACAGGAATAAGGTGAAAAATAGTGTGAGAAGTCATGACATTGGCCCGAAGGTTGGGAATTAGGAGTTCTCTTGTCTGTTTTTAAAAATTTTTGACATAATCTCAGCTCAGGTTGGGACTGAACCCTGGTTTCATTTGGATAGATTCCCACCAGGCCAAAGCCTAAAAATACAGTTGAATCCTAGTGGTTTCCATAATAGAAAACCCCCCAAAAATAAAAAAGACTCATCCCTGATAGAGTGTCTCACATTGAGGAGATGTACATATGCATTTATTTGCTGATTGGTAATATTAGTACTACTTTTTAGTCAAAAAACAATAATAAAAAAAATCTGGTTTTTTTTGATGTTGATGCAGTTACTTCACAGGCAATAAATTCATATAAACAAAATAGGTGCAGAAGGGATTAAGATATACAGCAGAGGTAGGGAGTGGTCTCTGCCAGGCACAATCAGTGTCAGTATTTTTATTCAAGATAAAATACTTTTAAAGGGTGGAAGAACTTATGCACATAAATTCCACAGCTCAATTTTGCACTGCAGGGTAAGAGACATTTTTCACAGTTATTGACAAAGGACATTCCAGCAGCTAGTGAGATCTGGATTTCATTATGTATTTTGGGCTACAGTGCAAAAGTACTATCTGCCAGAAAAAATGTGGTCGAAGCATGTTTTATTAATATATTGCTGCTGTTCTTGGATTATACCCCTGTAGAGGCTCACATCTGAAATGACACATCTGATAGTCTCTATATTAGATAGCATTTCAAGGTTTATTTTTTGGAAGAGTTTCCCTTACAATATACAGGGGCCATGCATATTTGTATTTTTAAGCATTCAGAGAAAAACCCTCAGTGTCCTTCTCCAAAATATCATTGTGGGCTGTTGATGGAGCACATTAGTGCTAGAAGCACAAACATAACTACAGTGCAGGTAGTTCTTACCATCGAGTTTGGTACCTCTCTATGTATTTTATGATTAGAGAATGGCTTTCTATTCCAGGCAGCTTCTGTCTAAATACATGGAATAAAGCAGTTCAGTGCTGCCATTTCTGTCCAATGAATAGGCTGAGGCACTGGAATGTCAGGAGGCCCAAGAAGACCTGGAAGACTGTCACCTCAGTGTCACCTTGCCTTAGAGAATTATGTTAATGATAAAAACTCCCTGGTTGTTCACAATCTCCAAAAATAACAAAAAAGACAGGGAAATATGTCTAACAGATTTCTTCTGAGAAATACATGGTAAGGACTGATATTTCTATTGCTGGTTTTGCTTTCTTACCTTCATGTTAAAGGCAGTGTTGTATGTGAAGCCACATGTCTTCCTGATATATGGAACCCAGCTGCCTTGAAATCAATGGCAAGGTTCCTGTGTTCAATGGAGACTCTTGGATTTTGCTCATATTTATAGGATACAATTAAGCTGAAAAGTTAAGAGAGACCACAGTCTTCCAAAAATTAAAGAGGAGAGAGAAAGAAATGAGAAAGCAAATATGTGGTGAAAGAGATCCCAGGTGAAATAATTGGTCCAAGTTTTCATGTCTGGATGTTGTTATTTTTTCCATAATTACTATAACAAACTCCTGTTTCCACCAAGGGGAGGTGACCTGGGATTTTTCCAGTAGCAATGGAAATTTAACACACAAATGACCAGAACTGTTAAAGCTTTCTTATGTATGTCAGCACTGGGAGATTCAAGATATAGCTGACATCATTTAGTCAAAAGCAAAATTTTGTGAGTGTGTTTGTCCATGCTCTCAAAAGTGGAGACCAAGGAACAAAAACCCTCTATCTACCAAGAAGAGATTGTTTTAAGTACCAAGTAATGCACAGTAATGTAGGCATGGGTAAAACATGATTTAGATATCTTATTTCATTCAGTTATCTTTGCAAGTCATATTGTTGGAGTAAGGATGTGCAACTGACACTGACACCACCTTCATCTGACACAACACATCTGCTGCTCTTGGAAATGCCACTGTATTTGGAATTCCAGTTCTCTTCAGTGTCCTTTCTACAGAGGCGACTAAGATTACAGTAGCCAACTCATTTCACCTCCCATAATAAAGGATTTTCTAATCTCCAGGAGCCTAAGCATATATATATCCATGCTCTCCAAAACCATTTGGGATCTGCCTCATCTCTGCTGGACAAAAAGTAGATGATCAGATACTCAGTCCATTTAATTCCTTTTCCACAGACTTTCTTCTCTGATTTTCATTGTGTCACTAGGATTATAGTTCCTAACTCTTCCAGAGGGGGAAAAAAAAAAAAAAGAAAACCAAAAAACAAACAGAGAAAGCAACCCAGTCCTATTATGGACTGACAACACTGCTATTTATCAAAAAACTACCTACTGAAAAGTTTCACTTGTCCACTAATGCCCCCCACACTTCCTCCTTGAAAATTGTCTGCAAATATCTATTGCCAATTCTTGTCTGGCTAAAATTGTAGCCAGCACTCTGATCCTATTTGTCCTTAATCTCACCCTTGGAAATATACTATTACATCTGAAAAACCTTTATTCTTGCTAACTGCTATGAATTCCCATAAGAAGTTTCTGGTTTCATCCATGGTGGCTATTAGTAGCCTGGCTGTGACCTTGATTCTATTGCACCTGCAGTCTAAAACCTAGGACAAGGAGAAAATCTCCTCTTCAGGGAGATTATAATCTCTGTTGAGACAAGGTGGAGAGATGGATGCAGGGCTCAAGGGACAATGACAGTATGGAGGCAAGAGTGTCAGGCCATTGTGGTAGGATACCTGTGGCCAAAGTTTTGTCAGTTAACTCAGTGGCAGTGGTGTGCGGGCATTTTAGCTTAGAGATTTTAGGGATTTTTAAGGAACACATGAAGGAGAAGAATAACTGCTATTTTTTTTCCCAAATGTAAGTGGCAAAATGTGATGTTATTCATCAACAGTAAAAAGCAAAGGGAGCCCAGTACAGAACTAGCCTTCCATTACTTAGTTCATTTAAGGCAAGATCTCAAGTTTTTGTGTAAGAGAAATATTTCTTTATTGGTGTACTGGTAGCCAAAAATGTCTGACATCTGCATGACTAACATCTGCATGCCATCATGCACAGCCAGATGGTGGGCTATAAAATGTCAAGAAACTTTGGTTGTGGAAAGATCAGCAGCAGACTGAAACACCCTCCAGAACTATTTATAGAGGGAGAGATTTCATTTTCTTGAGAAGAACAGCACAGGTGATTGAGAGACTGAGAGACTGACTTATGAGGAGGTAGTGAAAAAAGTAGGAGTGTTAAGCTTGGGCAAGCGACCAGCCACCAGCCTGTGAAACGAAGAATCAGAGAGGAGGAGATTTCTTGCTGGGGAGCCTAGACCAATGGGATTACTGGTCAAAGACAAGTCCAGGGTGAAGCTTTGGATGCTAAGGAGGAATTGTATTAAAACTTTGCAAGTAACTTTCTAAGGGAGATACTCACCTTGTTGTGAGTCATGTAAATCTGAGCTGGCCAGAGCGCTAGAGGATTTCTTGTTGGCAGGGATTTAAGTCCCAGATGACCGTATTGGCCTTTTGTACCTGCTCCATCTCAAACTGGGATTCCAGTCCTGGAGAGTGTTGGGTACATACACACATCCCGTGCAGAAAGAAGAAGGAAAATAGGAAGTGCCTACTCAAGCTTACAGGTGTGACTGCTGACTGCAGAATAGGCACAGTTCTTGACAAGGGAGCTGGGCTGTACCATGCCAGGCTCACACATCATCAGCAAACTCATTAGCTAAACTGTACAGGCACAACCAAATTGTTCTCCCTTGTAATATTTGCCAAATCTAATGCCTCCAGTGCAGCTACACAGCTGTAACTGAGCACAGACCTCAGAGGCAAGTGGCAGTGCAGTTGTAATTCAGAGGTAAATTCAGCTGACAGCCCTGGTCCAGGTGAAGTAGAGAGATGGGATAGCGCCTTGAATCCCAAAGCTCCCAGCAGAGAGGCAAGATAACTCCTAGCTTTTATTTTTCGTATTGTTAGGGTTCCATCAGCTAATCTTAAGATTGTCATATGTCATATAGACATATGACGTCCCCATATAATTTTTGGAAAATCAGCTACATCACAAGCTTTAAGGGAAGGTGGTGACTGAATTGGGTGCTTGACATTAGAAATGTGCATGAAATTTTTTCCAAATTAGGGCCATATTCACTACGGAAACAGCCCAAACTTTGCCACTGTCCCTGGATTCAGTTTCAGTGGATTATCTTGGTATGAGTGAGTGTGTGGCTACATTTGCAGGAGCAGCGTGTAGGGGCTGTGGTAGAGAAAGAAAATGGATTATTTCTATGTGTTGATTCTTTCAGTTTATTCACATGTGAGTTAAATATGCTTAAAAGAGATAGGGGCTGGTACCCAAGCCTGTTTTAGTGACCGGGTAGACATAAACAGGTTCTGTGAGGCATTGTGCCCTAACAGAGCAGCCTATTACACAACCTTCCCAGCCCTGTCGTTTGCCACTAAACTGCACCGCAACTGTTTTGCATCGCCATCTAGTGCCACATGGGGATCCTCAGAGCGCTCAGGATTCTGCTTGTCTCGGATTTTCTTGCACGAGTTGAACAGCCAATGGCTTTGCAAGGAGAAGAAATGTTTGCATTTAACAGCAGAGACAATTAAACCAACAGTTAGGAGAGGAGCATTTGATCCATAGGATTTGAGCTGTTAATTTATTCTAAATGGGGAAAAAATGTGTACTGAAGCAATCACCACTTCCCAGGCAGTACTACCAGAGTCCTACCCCAGCTTCAGGACTTGGTGTGAGGCTTCATGATACACAAATTCCCTTTGCTTTTAATGTCAACACAAAAAACTATGTCCATTTATATTCCATGGGAAAAGAGCTCCCAAATAAGCATAGTATGTAAATTATGCTGGTGTTCCTTTAGAAAGAATTAAAATACCCTTTGCTTAATCATAGGCCTATTAAAATGGAAGCCTTACTGAGAAGTTACTGATGAGTTCCCCACTTAATGAACCTGCTACATAGCAAGTTTCCAAGATTTATAAACCTCTGAGGGATGAGAGGGGAGAAGAGTGATACAGTCCCAGAAAAACCAGCAACCTTCTTCTATAATCTTTAGCTGTCCAGAGAGCAACAAACTATTTTTCCCCCTACTTTTTAAACTTCACTATCTTATAAAGTGTTGGATTATTGCTGGATTTTTTTTTTAACTGATATTTTTTTTTCTCAGCTTATTTAAAAAAAGGATTAATGAAAACCTTATGCTTGAAAAATGTAATAATTTGGAGGAATCATGAAGCCCTTTTTATAATGTAACAAGTTCATATCTGAATTCTCTCCCTTTCTAATGGTAATTCTTACTCTGGTTCTCCGTTTGCCATTCTTGGACGGGATATAACAAGAAGTTACTTTACATCTGCTACATTCTTCCCATCCCATCTCTTTTGAAGGGTTCTGGTCCTTTCACAGCACAAATGTTTGGTGGTATGTTTTTTTGCATTGAACAGAAAGTTTTGGAACAATCCCTTAATCCAAACCAGACATCTCTTCCCTCATCCTTCTCTCTAGCTAACTCTCTAGCCAGAGGGCTGTGTGATTAAGGGATATGCTCTTCTCTCCACTGCACTCAGTGCAGGCCAAACTCACTTGTGGGGGAAAAATGGTACTTAAAACTTTCTACTCCATATGTATGGGGAAAAAAGGAACACGTTCTGCCCAGGGGAATTCTCCATCATCTGTGCTGAATACTGGGTGCTCTCTAGAAGGCAGCCTGTAGTTTAAGCAGAAGCTGTGAGGGTATATGCAAAAAATGCAGTGATAACCAGAAGCTACATTTGTGTAATAAACCTGTTTTACTTATAAAAATCTCTGCCCACAGATCCATGTCTGTAGGAGGTAAATTCCCTTTCTGTTATTCCAGGGAGTGAGTATAATAATACACTATGTAACAGGTCAGAAATACATGTGTCTAGGCATTGCTAACTGTTTTTATTAGAATCAAGTGAGACAATGCTGAACAATGCCATGGTGCCTTCATTTAGTACAGTCACTGACCCATCTCAGGCCAGTGTTTTTATGTGGATCTGTACAGACTCATCTAAATACAAGCCTCAGTCCCTGTCGCGCCATTCACAAAGGAGATATTATGGCAGCGCTGTGGGTTTTTTCCTGCTTCACACGTCGTGGCCTATCTCAGAGGATAATGTTGTCTATATCTATTATTTCCTATTGGAGTTCCTAAACTGGAAGCTGACATTTATGCAATATGTAAACCTCTGCAAGGCACTTTTGAAATATAGCCTTTGCTTCACGACACCCTTTCTGTCAGCCACAGTCTGTAAATAGAGAAACAGAGATTGTAAGAAATTTGGTGGTTTTCTCTGTCACTCCTTCTATTTAGAATAGACTTCATCATCAGCTCCTACTCCCTTTTAGCCTGGACATGGACTCAGACCTGCTGTTCTTGAAAGTGGGTTTATCTCCCATCATTGCCTCTAGTCAATAAAACTATGCACAAGTGGGGGAAAAGTACATGAACAAACATGTAGATGATCCTTCTTACATAGTTCTTGAAAAGCTTCCTAAGGATATGACACAAGTTCCATCATTCTAGTTTGGAAACGCATGGCCTATAAATGTCCTGTTAAAGCAGCCAGTCTTAAGAAAATGCATATTTTTAACATTGGAATGTATGATTCATTTTTTAAAATGTATTTTTTCCTGTTGCTGCTGCTAGTGGGCCTCTCATCACCTCCTCTGTGTATTTCTGCCTTTTCTGTCCTTAGGGACAAAAGATAGGAGTCCCATTAATGCAGCTTTTCCACCCCATGAAGTGCTACAGTGTTAGCTGTGGGTTTGTTGAAACACCCCAGAGTGTTCTGCTCTCTTTTACTGAACATGTTGCACGGGTAGCAATGACTATGCAGCCCTGATGTCAAGGAAGGTTTTTACAGTTTAGTGAGCCTGGCAGGCAGCTGTGCATATAAAAGGAAACCCAAAAAGGATGGAGATCCAAAATCACACTGGGAGGGCAGCAGGCGGAGCACAAGACAGACTTCAAAGCCAGGCAGCAACTTTTAGGCTCAGCCAGGCCAAGTGGACCAAGAAAGCATGGCCTTGCAGAGCATAAACACAATGGCTGATGGACTGGTAGCTGATGGCAGGGTGGAGGCTATAAATAGCAACTCACCACTAAATTCTCCCTCCTTGGGAGATCCCTTCTACCCTGATCATGGCTGAGAAGCTTTTTCCTTTGGTTTTGAAAATAGCTCTGTATGGACAACTGTCCTAACTCTTCACATATGCCACTATTTCTGAATGTGTTGTCATCTCTCCCTTTCTTCCATAGGATATGACCCCCTTCTCCCTTTCTCTCCTCCTCCCTGGCTGGGAGATTGGAATTAAACCTGGTTATGAATGACTTGCTTATGATTGCTGCTCTTTGCCCATTTCATTTCCACTTTGCCAGTGGCCAGGTTTTAAATCATTGCTTGCAGCACCCAATGTCAGCCTGACAAATCTGAGATGGCAGTGACAGTCCTGGATGTGAGAGGACTGGCCCTTCAAGTTCAGAGTTTGAGTCCCGTCCCAGTTAAAAAACTAGAAGTTCTGATGAGGAAGAGGAGAATGAGCACATTGGAGAGCTGGCTGAAGCAATTGACATCAGAAAGAGCTTAAATTTGTTTGGACCAGGTCTTGGACCTTGGAGCCTGCCTTAATCTTCATGGAAATTTTATAGGTCCAGAGAAGGATTAGAGTAAGGATGAGGACATGGACTGCATAGTGAACTCCAGATGTAAGTGAAGAAGCTGCACAGTCTTCCTCTTGAGCTCAGACATCCCAGGTATCTTCCTGCAGAGCAGGCATAGCATGCTGCACTGCTGGGGTGCTCTGTACAGCAACAGCTTGTTATATTTCCCTTGGTTTCTGAACACCGTGCAGATGGTGGTGTGAGGGAACCTGTTACCCCAGGGAATGCTGTAATACCTGTAAGATACTGGGATGAATCCTGTCAATGTCTATGAAGATCTGTGGTCCCAGATAGTTTAAGAGGAGAGAAATTTGTCTCCTACTCAAAGCCAGGGATAAGGAATCTGTAAGTACATTATGTTACAATATGCAGCCTTGGTGGCCATAGATACATTTTCAGAGATAGTGATTCTCTAATTAAAAGCAAGGTGGTTTGAAGATTATGTGATTCCAGCTTATTTGAAAAATTGTGAGAAAACAAAGCTAACCATTTAAAAAAATCACCAAAATACCAACATGAGCAGAATTGTTCAAGGAAAGGGGCAAAAATATTAGTAGATATTTGAGTAGGGTTTTGTGATCAGCCACTGCAGTGGTTCAAGCTGAAGGAAGGGAAAAGGGAATGGAAAGCCTGTAAGGAATAGCCCTACATTTCTTGAAATATGGGTATTGCAGCCTGTAAATAGTGAGGTAAACTGAAGATCTTCACTGTATTAACACTGGATCTGGCATAATTCATTACTGATGATGGGAAATACAGCTGCTTGATTTACCAGGAGCAAAAGAAGTGAAAGTCCTCTGTGATGTTTTCACTGGGTTGAGATTGCCTTTGTCAGAATATTTGCAGTTGCCAGTTAGGACAAATGCTTATGGACATCATCCACCTCCAGTGCTATTCCTCTATCCATTGAACCAGATGCTAGATGGATTCCCAAGTATTCCTAAGACTGTTTATAAAGAGATTGTAAGAGGCAAATGGGAAGGCTGCAGAATGCCAGTAACCAATAATCCAAGTGGATTCTGTGGCTCCTCTTTGAAGGAACATTTTGAGAGCTTCTCCCCTTTGGAGAAACCACTAAAGATATATATTCACAGCCCAAATCTCCTAGTTTGGGACAGCATCAATTAGCTCCTTGTGCAAAGGAAGCAAGAATGAGCAAAAAGAGAGTAGCTTCTGATTTGTCTTGTGCACTGTCCAATTGAACTGGCTAGCTGAAGTGGCTCAGATATATCTGAGAACTCTCATTTTACTCATTCTTTTCAAAACAAGGGTGAGTTGTGGAGGAAATGGAACCATCTGTTGAATCATGACATCTGATAGAAAATCCAGAAATCCAGCCGTTTTCTTGGTTTACTACCTGGGTAAAAAGTTTATTTATATGAAATGCTGGATTGCTTTGCAAACTGCTCCAGCAGGCCTAGCCAAGTTGGTCTTCCAGCACCATGAATTTATGTCCTTGCTGTGGCTTCCTGCCAGCATCCTCTCCACTGAACTGTATTTACATTAGCTCTGTAAAACATTACTTCATTCAAGTGTCTGCAGTGAAGCACTCACTTACTCTGTGCAGTTTGTCCTTGACTGTTGCCAGCTGGTGAGGAGGTAGCTGGTTGCCTTTCCCAGCTGGGCCCTGCCATTCTGAATGTAATGAGAATTAAAGCCACTGATTCACTGGGGCTGCTCAGGTTCCAGTTTTGAATTAAGTTGTCTTAGCTAATACAAATGCAAAATAGTGGACAACTAATTTCTTCAACTAAGATTGAAAAGCAAATCCTTTGTTTAAAAAATAAATGCCTTTAGCGGGCATTGCCTTTGGTATGAGATCTTGACATCCTTCAGTCCATATACTGGTAAACTAAGCTGGTTGATGGTTCACTGCATTTCAGGTGGTGGTGGGGTTTTTTGTGTGTGTGGGTTTTTTTTTTTTTTAATTTTTTTTTTATTATTCTGTAACTTTCAAAGCTCTTTACAAAATGGAAGGGTTTTCATTTTATGGAAGGCAGAAATGGAGGAAGAGGCAGATTGTATTGTCTAACCTAGTATAGATCCTCATGTGAAGCATCTCAAGTTTGATGAATCAATGGGATGGTCCCAAGGCCTGTTACCGACAGAACTAAGACAACTTCTGTAGGAATGAAAGATAAAGGAGGTTTGACTCTCTTTGGTGTGTTCTGGTGCATAAATGTTCAAAATGGAATTGAAGTCGTAAGTTCTTCTACATGTTCTAAAAGGGCTTTCTGGAGGCCAAGATATGCTCTCTCTATTTCAAGAGAAGATTTGAATTAGGATTTTTCATTTTTAAATTTGTTAAATATTTTGGAAATGAGATTTCTCAGGGAAGTGTCTCTGTTTTAGAACATGTAACTGTTTCAGTATTAATATGCAGACTGGGGTATAGCAAAAGTTTTCTGATCTAAAACATAGATCTGCACGTCAGGAGACTTCATTTCACTTTCTGGCTTACTGCTCCTTCCTTTGAGAAGGACAATGGCACTTACCATTCAACACCAGGGTGTGGAGGGCCTCAAGATGCTTGGATACAAGGTTTGAAGGAGCTAGTAAATACTGCTGTGTCTCTTGGTATTGTTGTTTCAATTTTATTCCTTCCTCATTCTTAACCTGCTCGGATTTTATCTTCAGTCTGTGGAAACCACAAGCAGAGAATAAGGAAATGTTTTCTTGGCTTTGTGGGAGGCAAGCAAAGAAAATTTGTTGTAGGGCTGTAAGAATGGTCAGCAATGAGAACTACTGGCATGGCTTTCTTCCCTTTGGGTAAAAAAATCCCTAAGCCAACAAAAGTACATTTCTCCATTACTACTATGGTACCTACCAGTGGAGCATTGATATTCATCAGGGCATCTGTGCAACACCGCCAGGATTTGAAAGAAAAATTAAGATAGACTAATGAAAAATTGTTTAAATTTGCTGTACAGATGTTTACACCTTCATGGGAAGAAACCATTTCCACAAGCCAAAACCACTGTAGAACTGCAGTTTTCATGGAGGTACCTCATCTCTCCCCCCTGGGCATACAGGCAGTTGCTGCCCTCTCTCATATCCAAACAGTTTTCCAGTGCTGTGAGTCTGGGATCTCTCTGGAGCACATCTCTCTTTCTGAATCTTAAATGTACCAGCTCTCCTTCCCTGACCAAAAATACATCCTGCCTTCCATGTTAACTGATACACCCTGGAAGAATTCTCTTAGAGAAGGTGCAGGTGACACTAGTGAAGATGCATTTAAACTTGGCTGGGAACTTTGTCTTATTTTAATGAAGAATATATTGACTACTTTTGTCTACAGGGTCATGGCTGGTCGGCAATGAAGGAACTTAAAACACTCTGGAAGCCCACTTTGGAGCTGTCAAAGAGCACTGTGAGAACTTCTGTTTATTTATTCTCCCTTCTCTTCTCTTTGGTGTAGATTAGAGGTAAAATTCTCCAGAGAGTGGATTCCTCATTAAGATTTCCAATATCTCCCAGTCTACAGAGGCTGGAATTACCACATGAAGGGCATCCTGCTATTTTTGCCTCTGGTCCAGGACTTTTGAAGGGACACTGGAACACTTTACAATAGTGCAGATTTATGAGCACTGTGCAGCCTGCCAGAGCCTTTCTGAGATACTCCTGTAAACTAATTATGGGAAAGTGCCCCAGGCTTCTGTCATTAAAAATACATTCTTAGCATTTCATGAACAAAGCTTAGTTTCCTCCTTCTGTTCCTATAGGATATGATCTGTTTCCTGACAGATGTTTATTCTAAAACATCAAGTGATTGTTGCTGAGGAAAGCAAGTGAAAAATAGTGTGTCACCTATGATGAGTCACAATGTGAATCCTGAAATCCCAGTGTGATCTTAACTTTTCCAATGCCCAAGGAAATTACTTTTTAAGATTTTTAGCTTGCTTACATTTGTCTAATTAGAGACTGGGCACTTGGAGTTCTGTAGTTTGTCGTCAAGCCTTCCTTTTCAACACTGTCTTAGCATGGCTTTTGACCAAAAGCCATTACCCACCCACTGGCTACTTGGAAACCTGAACAAAATGAGTTGATCCATCCAACTGCTTGTACCCTGCAGGCTCTTAGATGCTACCACATGGGGTGGCAGGAAGGGCAGGCAGATACAGAGCAAACAAGAGTGGCTGTTGGCAGGAGTGGAGCACTGGCTCACGAAGGCGGGTGACACAGGGAGTTTGGGCTGGATTGTGTGTGTAACACCAGCCCTGGAGCACAGGGTGGGCTCTGTGGGCATGGCCCATGTGTGCCTGCAGGCAGGTGTGCATGCTCTCCACGTGCCCATCATAGACACTGCCCTTGGAGACACTTGCTCCTTGCATAGGCAAGAGCACAGGGGCAAGGTGGAGTAGAGACACCAAATTCAATTAATCCCCATGTAGAAGACTGGGGCACCTTCTGGTTCAGACAGATGGTGAGGTCATCACCACTTACCTGATTATCTAAGGCCAACTGTGCTGCCAGGACAGGGTATGCTTCAGATTGCCTAGTCTGTAATTACTGTGTCATTAATTACTTTCATTACCTTAATGAAAGGCCTGACATATGTCAAGTCATTCAGCTGAGCTATAACTTAAACTTGAATTCTGCCAGTGAACAGGTAAACACTTCAACTTGTTGCTGCTGTTGCATGTGGAGGTTATAAACTGGTGTCCTAATTCCTGTCAGGACCTGAACTCCTTGTATGTGTTTTAGATGCAATGTGCATGTGCACAGTGCTCACACAGATCTTGATTTTAAAGGAGCTGAAAAGTCCAGGGTGGAGTTCTTCCCAAGGCTTTCAGCTGGTGTATAGGTCAAGTGCCAGATGATCTGCTACAGCACAAGGCTTTGAACAGATCCCTGAAATTTTACAGCCTTCTTCCTGCTATAAGGTTTTGAGCTGCCAAGTAAAGTGCACTGGGAAAAATAATATGCAGAAGGATGTCCATATTTTCCATCTGTAAATTCTTAAGACCAAAGATTCCAGAAGAACAGATATATCTGTTTTGGGGTAGTATTATTACTGAAGTTCTGATTTAAATTAGCCCTCTCTTCATCTCCCCCTTTACTTTTTAGTGGGCTTTTTTTTGGCTGATTGGTTCATTTTGATTTGTTTTTCGGGCTTTTTGTGGGTGTGGGATTTTGTTTTGTTTTTTTTATTTTTAATCTCTCACAAGGCATCTAGGCTAGTAGTGCAGGCTGGCCACAACAGGATGTTTACAATGCAGTCTTTTGCTGTGCAGATAATTTTTCCCCCTGCAAGTGATGGGTCTGGAATTCTTTCTCAGAGTGAGATAGAAGCAGGAAGAGAATCTGAAACCACCCTCCTCCCCCTGCCACACATGCACAGAAGAGGAGATACTGAGGAGGTTTTCTGTGGTGTGAAGATTTCAGGGGACAGAAGGCCTCTTACAGATACTGCTGGAGATGACAGCAGCTGCGCAGGAGTCAGTGAGGAAAAGGGTATTGACAGATGAGGTGAAGGCATATGCAGGAAAGTGGTGGTACGTGCCTGGATGAGCTGAGGTGTGTTAGAGAGGAATTGCAGGGTTCTCTTCCTGCATCTCATCCCCATGAAGAGGTGTTCAGGCAGGGAGTGTCCTTTGCTAACATGGATGATGGTTAGCTGATTTCCATTAGCTGAAGCTCTGTCTCTTGACCTAATAGCTTTCTACTCATTCTTGACATCGGTGTAAATGATTTTTAAAAATGGGGTATCAGAGAAACACTCTGTGAGCCCCTGGGAATACTGGAGAAGCAGCACAGCACAACCTCCAGTTTGAAGTGGCTACAGGTGAGGTGGTAATTGAGATGTACAGGGTGGGGAATGATTTGGTCAAGCAAAGACTTGGACTTAACTATCTGTTTATCCATGTGACTCTAATGATCATTTTTCCTTTTCTCAGCATCACCGTTTGGATCTAAGCCTATTCCAGATAACCTTACCTTTCCTCTTCCTTATTTCCCATAGTAAAGGTTAAAAAAAGAAATCAAGTGATAAAGAAACTGTAGGCTCAAACTTTCCTTTAGAACTTTGAGGAAAAATTCCCTCCCTTCCCTCCCCACTCAATCTCTCACACTCTTCCAGCCTGTTTTGAAAATATTCTGTCTTTCCTCTTGAAAGCTGATGTTGATAGATGGATCCAGCAAGGGAGACAAAGAATTCCTACAGAAGAATAGGGCAGAGGTGTGTGAATCCCTGTGTTTCTTCTGGAAGGGGAAAATGAGGGAGGCAGGGTAGGTTACTTTGCAGCTGAGGTCCACCATAGTGTGACACTGTGCCAAACAAAAATCTCAGCTCGGAGCCCAGATAAAAATAAGGGATTTGAATGGCTTTTGGACTGGCTTATAAATGTGCTGCAGGTGCTTCATTCTGCTACAGGGCTTTTAATTAACCCTACCTCCCAAACCCACCACCTGCAGTACAACAGGACTGCCTCCTGTTCCAGAGCCAGCAGACACCAGCTTGAAGGGCATTTCCACTGCTTTGCACGGCATGGACAGCATGGACAGCATGGACCAGAAATTCTGCTGTACCTTTGCTTCACAGGGTGTCTGTGTGTCTGTGATCTGATACCATTATGCTCCTGTTTCAGCAGCAGCAGCAGAAAAAGGTGGTTTAGTGACACTAAAGCTCATGAACCACAGGCTCCCCCACTCCAGCTTTTCCACTGATAGGGCACTGACTGCTATCCAGACACAGGGGAAGTGCTGTCTTATTAGTGACTTTTTTTGTGAAAGCAGGAGTTGATACAGCCCTGGCTGTTTCATCTTCTTCCATCTACTTCCACTCTAGAAGAAACCAAAGGTAGAAGCAATACATTTTGTCTCTCCTAATCAATCTCTGCCAATATGGAATAGCTCTTACTATAATGTTGATATTTTGTTGTGTTTCTTACAGAGTAAGTGCTCTCCCTTCCTTTTAAGTTCATTTCATGCCCTGACAGACTTCTCTATCTTATGTCAGTAAGAAAGAGTCAATTCTGGAGCTGAGTGATAAGAGGCTTAGAGAACATGGACTGGGAGTAAAGACTGAGAGAGTCAGTTTTGTTTAGTCTAGGAAAAAGAACATGGCAGGAACAGAGGTGGGAAATATGATAGTGTTTGAACATTTTCAGGGGTGTTACACAGTGATCGGTTCAACAGGTCAAGATGGGGTTCAGCAAGGAGAAATCAGCCTAAATTCAGCAAAGAAGACTTACATTAGATATTTAAGAAACGTAGAAACGCCTCCCCGCAAAAATCTTTCTAGCTGTAAGGGTAGTTAAGTAATGGCTGTCTAGGGACTTGTAGAATCGTTGCTCTTACAAGGTTCATGAGAAGGCTGGCTAGGTGAAAACTGAAGAACAGTAACATTTCCACAGTAACTTTTGTGGATCGCTACCAGTTCAAATACTGTTTAGTTCTGACTAGTTTCAGCTGCATGCAATCACCTGTCTTTTCATTTTTTTCCCTGCTTTCCCACATACAGATGCTTTCCTATATCCTGTATTCCTCTTGAGCCATTTTCATATTACCAGATGAAAACACTGAGTGATTTTAGTGTTCTGTAATTTCTATACATTGAATTTGGATATTGTCATTGTAGAGTAGCAAAGCTCAGCATTTAGCTGTTGTTTTGTATGGCTTCTAGCATAGTAAGATTTTTGTCTTTTCTGTCACTGAAACCCCAAATGATCATAGAATCTACGATTCTAGAATCATAGAATATCCTGAGTTTGAAGTGACTCACAAGGACCATCAAAGGCCAGCTCTTGCCTCTCTACAGGACCATCCATAAGTCACGCCGTATGCCTGAGTGTTGTCCAATCACTTTTTGAACTCTGTCAGGCTTGTGCTGTGAACACTTCCCTGGGGAGCCTGTTCCAGGGCCCAACCACCTTCTGGGGGAGGAACTCCTTCCTGATATCCAACCTAAACCTCCCCTGACACAGCTTCAGGCTGTTCCCTCAGGTCCTGTCACTGATCACTGCAGAGAAGAGATCAGTGCCTGCCCCTCCTCCTCCCCTCTTGAGGAAGCTGTAACTGCAGTGAGGTCTGTCCTCAGTCTCCTCTTCTCCAGGCTGAACAGATCCAGTGACCTCAGCCCCTCCTCATGCAGCTTCCCCTCAAGGCCCTGCACCATCTTCATAGCCCTCCTTTGCACATTCTCTAAGAGCTTTATGTTTTTCTTATATTTGTTGTGCCCAAAACTGCAAACAGGATTCGAAGTGGGGCTGCCTCAACTCAGAGCAGAGAGGGAAAATGCTACAGGAGAAATAATAATAATAATAATAATAATAATAATAATAATAATAATCACCATTATCACTCTTCTACAATTAACTCAGTTCTATCTTTGGCTGCAGTTAAACATTAAAGAGAAACAAGGATGTTTGTTGTGTTGAGCTGGATGAAATATTACCTCTTGGCTACGGCAGGACAACTGCAATGTGGAAGGTACAGTATGTTTCAGTTGAAAGGTCTGTGACTGATTATGTGAAGCTGCATGAGAAACACATTTGGTGTTTTGTAAGTATTCACTAGAGAGCAGCAGGTCAGCAGTAAGACCTCATGCTTTGGAAGGATACACTGTGCTACATGAATTTTTGAGCTGGTGTAATCAGTTTTTTTGATAGGAATCCACTGAAGACATGTGATGCAACCAGACCTCATGTGTCAGCTACTCACATTAGCTGCCCAGTGAGGCAGGACCAGCACTGTAAGTTTGTGTGTGATCAGCCTGACCCTGAACAAAACGGATTGGAGGCAAAAGGAGAAGTGAGGGTTAAGTCATAAGTCCTACTTACCTACTCAGTGGCTTCAAGCAAACCACAATCATCCTGTGCTTGACTTTCCAGAAGCATTACTGTCCCTAATGAGGAAGAAGAGGCTTGTAAGTCTGGATGCTAATGCTGCTTCTGCATTAGCATTGACTTACAGCCCAAACAGCGTCATGTAGCACAGCAGAAAACACAGCCAAGGTTGTCAAAACCTGGCAGCCCTCAGGAACCTCCTCCAGGTCCACCTTGCTCCCTGCCTGTAGCCAGGCAGCCAGCCCAGAGTCCCCTGACAGACCCCCACTCCTTAGCCTGGGCCTGTGACCCTCCCATCGCCCTGGGCACTGACTGTCGTGGGACTCCAGCCCTTGCAGGAGCACTGTAGCCCAGCAGGCACTGGGACAATCCCTTCAGGGGAATAATGTGTGGCTGGGGAGTGTGTGTGCTGAGCTCTTGAACCACCTCTGTGTCCAAAGCCAATATCCTCAAGCTGAGGCAAATCAGAAGTTGAGGGTTGCTTGTGAAGGTTGAATGGTGACATTTTAGGAAACACTGAGACTCATTCAGTGCATGCTTTGGCAGTGTGTCCAGCCTGTCACAAACATGTTGTCTGAGCTAGTGGCCAAAGGGGAGGGAAACATCAACTCTCTTAACTCAATGTATGGAGACATTGTTTGGAGGTAACAGGGAGTCGAGACAAGTGACCGACACAAAGATTTCCATGGGAGAGTATCTGGCATTAGGTGGTGGCTGCTCCACATGGGTTGAACTGCCTCTGCCCCAGTTCTAACATTTTGTAAGAATAATGGTCAAGATTTGGTGGAGTATTTGGTTTTGAGGCTGATGTGTAGATAATGTGGGGAACATGCCCTTTTTGAAGCATTTCAACCTGAACATGTGGCCTCTTTTCTCTCCCTGCTTTCCAGAGTACCCTAGAGGTGCAAACCTTTCTATGGTGCTTCCTCCTCCACTTGCAGTTTCCCCCCCACCACTGAGGTACTCAGTGCTGCTGCTGCTTTTCAGGCTTTTCAGTCAGGGAGGCAATAAGACAAACTGCAATATAAACTAGCCCATAGGATGTTGATGACATTTCCCCCTACTCTATTTTGGGGAAACCATGCTAGCTCAAGCCATCTTGTATCGATCCAAAGTTAGTGCAGACAAGGCAAGCTTTGGTCTTTCCAAAAGTGCAGTAGTGTACGTCTGCTGTAATGTGATGTCTCCTCTATTATTGCTGAGCCTGGAACACAATAACATCTTATAGAGGGCTTTGGAGTTTAGACTACAGCCCATTTATTTATTTTGCTGGAGCAGTGTCCCATAAGGAAAATCCTAGGTTGGGTTTAAAGAGCCAGACAATGGAGCAGCCGTCACATTTAGATGTTGCTTTTGAAACAATACCCTAATGCTACATCACTTTGCTCTGCTGGGTTCTGCTTCTACTTGCCAATGGCAGAAATCACAAGATCAGAATGAGTGAAAGGGCTTTAGTGATGTTTAGTGCAAAGCATGTTGAAAATGAAAACACCGACTCAACTCTGCTGAAAAAGCAGCTCTCTGGTTCCTAGGTTTCTTCTCGATCAGTGGATAGAGGCATTACCTCACACTCAGTATGGAGTCAGGCAATGGGCTGCATGTCTCAGACTTTTGCAAGAAAATAGTAACGTTGTGCTTACAGTAAATATTAATAGTGATATGTATAGCCAAATGTATGTCAAAAATTTAGACCATCCATTACCATGGAAAGGAGCTTGAGACTCGATTATTTATAGAAAAAGAAAAGAGACATGTCTAGTCTTACTGTCTGTGAAAAGAATCTTGTTAAAACATTTTTGGAGTCTACAGATAGCCTGAAATAACAGCTTAAAATTATATGACTTGGTGTATTTACAGCCTATTGATTTTTAATGATAAAATGAAAAAAGGGCAGTATTTTGTACCAATATTTTCAGTTAGAATTTAAAAAACAAACAAACAAACAAACAAACTGTTTTTAATGAAGAATTTTAATGCTTTTTTCTTGTTCTATTTGCCAAGCTTCTCCTCCTGCTCCCAGTTTTGAAAAATACAAGAATCGTAAATATAAACAGGTAAAAACAGCTGCATATTGCAAAGGGGCTTGGGGTGAGTAATTTTTTCATTTATTAAAAAAAAATATGGAAACCATGACTGACATTGCTAAAAAAAAACCTGAAAAAATTTGTAAAGCAAACACTTGAAATTTATTCAGTAAAGTGAGCTTTCAATTCTCATTAGCTTGAGTAGAGCAATTTAAATAACTCTTCTGTTGTTGGCCTCCCTGTGATATTAGGCACCTCTTACAGATTGCTGAACATCCTTAGCATCTAAAAGGACTTAAATGGCACTTAAGTACCTCTGTTGAACTTCTAAATCTCACTTGCTGTCTTAAAATCAGTGATTTCTACAACACAATTATGTGCAAGGATTTTGGAATCTGGAGTTATGTATGCATACAGCTGTCCAAGATAGACACTGAGATACCAGCACAAAGGGAATTCTGCATTATTTAATAATTTCCTGATGAATCCCTTCACAGTGTTAGTACTTTTCAGATTTGTGAGCTTCTTGAGATCTCTCAGGTTGCTGCAGAACCTGGGAATCTTACCATGAAAATTAGGGCTAGTTTGACATGGATTACATGCATTTTTGCTAGTAATTATAGGAACAGCACATTTGGCGAGCTGTCATTTGACAGGGGTACAAGTATGGCAGGTCAAGCAGGGTGACAGAAATTACTGGGAGCAGCTCTTTCAGCCAAGTTTGGTTTTTAAAGGACCAAGTCAGCAGTAACAGACCAAGCTAAAAGTGTAAGTCTAAACCAGAACAGGCAAGACTTTGTGTGATACTCTATCTAATTGCTGAATTTTTTTCAAACTGATTACCTCTTTCTGTGTTTATTATGAGTGAGTGCAGAGTTTCTGAGCTCTTGCTCTGAATATGGACCCACAGCCCTGCACATGTGCAGCTGTTAAGATCCATTTAAAACTAATTTTGTGCAAAGGCTTATTCTATTGCATAAACTGAGAAATACCAGGTGATGACAGAGCTGAAAACATAACACATGCTTGGGGACAAGGCAAAGGCTGTGGACTGAACTGGAAGGCTGAAATGACTAACTTCTGTATGATTAACTATGTGATCTTTGAAAAGCCTGCACTGCAGGAGCTTCATAACTTCAAGATTTTTGTGAGATACCAAGAGCATAGGTCTATGTGGTCTTTCTGCAGAATCATTCAAAGCCTGGAAACCTTACCTTGGGGGTAGAGATATAAGAGGCTTAATCTATTCATTTTAGCAAAGAGAAGGTGAAGAGGTGGCTTGGTCAGAACCCACAAGATTTTAGTGTGGTAGAAGGTTTCTGTGAACAAAGAACTCTTTTATGCAGCAGAGAGAGGCATAATAAACCCTGTGTCTGGAAGCTGCAGCTCAGTTTATACAGATGGGAACTGAGGTGCAAAATCATGGGCTTGAGGCAGGAATCACTGGCAGAAATTCTATGCCTGGTGTTACACTGTGGATCAGCCTAGGTCATCACAACCAGCACTCTTGGCTTTGAAATCTGTGTGCCTATGATTAACGTGATTCCCACATTATATGCACACATCAGCATTGCATTTAGTCACTGAAGAAGAGAGAGAATGTATTCAATTAGCTCTGGGCTTTCTGCCTAAAAGGGGAAAATGAAGTGAGATTTTGTTTAAGGACAACCCTGGTAACACTGAAAAACACCATGGAATTATTAGCATTTGGGCAGTTTGGACAGGTTTTCAAGGCCCAGCACAAAAGACCCCGCAGAAAGATCTCTGTTCAATGAGTTGCACAGAAAGAAAGACAGAGTAGTGCCATGGGAAGGGACCTGGGGGTCCTGGTTGATGGAAAGTTGAATCTGAGACATCAGTGCCCTGGAGCCAGGAGGGACAACTCTGTCCTGGGGGGCATCAGGCACAGCATCACAGCCGGGCAGGGGAGGGGATTGTCCTGCTCTGCTCTGAGCTGGGGCAGCCTCAGCTCCAGTGCTGGGGGCAGTTTGGGGTGTCACAATGTAAGAATAATATAAATGTATTAGAGAGTGTGCAAAGGAGGGCTATGAAGATAGTGAAGGGCCTTGAGGGAAAGCTCAAGTGTATGAGAACACTTTGTCTGATCAGCCTAGAGGAAACAGAGGACAGACCTCACTGCAGTTACAGCTTCCTCAAGAGGGGAAGAGGAGGGGCAGGCACTGATCTCTTCTCTGCAGTGATCAGTGACAGGACCTGAGGGAACAGCCTGAAGTTGTGTCAGGGGAGGTTTAGGTTGGGTATCGGGAAAGAGTTCTTCCCCCAGAAGGTGATTGGGCCCTGGAACAGGCTCCCCAGGGAAGTGTTCACAGCACAAGCCTGACAGAGTTCAAGAGGTGATTGGAAAATGTTGTCAGGCACAGGGTGTGATTGATGGAGGATCAGGAGATGGCCTTTGATCCTTGTGAGTCCCTTCCAACTCAGCATATTCTATGATTCTGTGATACCATAGTGGGGCTTAGTGGTGGCCCTAGAAAGCACATGACATGCTTAGATAAATCAGAGGTAGACAGGGCTATACTAGCACCCTTTATTTCACTCAGATCTTGCTTAAATAGAAAGGGGAATATACTTTTTTCTGAGGATGGTCTTATTTAAAAATGGTGGTATGGATTATTATCATGGTGACGGGAGTGAACTGCATACTCTCCAGAGCAGCCCTGGTTTAAATGTTTTGGTTTGCCAGAAAACCCCCAAGTTCTTGTAGGAACTTGAAGAGAGTCACTTTAAAGTGTTCCTGACTCATATTACAGGAATTTGTTGCATTGAAAATGCAATTTTCAAGGCTAAAAAATATGATTTTCAAATGCAAAATAACTTGTTTTTGAAAAGGTAAGCAAGACACCATTTTTTTAACCGGCACTTTAAAATCTCATTAAAGTACTTAGAGGGTATTAAAATGAAATTTTTTGGTGATTCAGAGAGAAAAAGTTTTAATAATAATTATGGTGCATGAATAGTCTTCAGTCCTTTGACAGTTTATTGAGATTGGAACTACTTTGAAGTTTTTGTCTCAGAATCACAGACTGAGTAAGTTCGGAAGGCTCCACAATCTGGTCCAGCCTTCCTGCTCAAGCACGGTCATCCTAGAGCACAGGATTGCATCAAGACAGGTCTGGAATCTCCAGTGAGGGAGACTTCACAACCTCTCTGGAAAACCTGTTCCAGTGCTTAGTCAGCTGAACAATAGAGAAATTCTTCCTCATGTTCAGGTGGAATTTCCTGTGCATCAGTTTCTTTCCATTGTCTCTTTTCCTTTTGCTTGGCAACACCAAGCAGAGCCTGGGTCCATCCTCTTGACACCCTCTTTTAATGCACAGGACCCTGCATTTGCCTTAGTTGAATTTTGGGAGGTCCCTCTCTGCCCTCCTGAAGGGAGGCCCTTCTGAAGGGCTGCCCAGCTCTCCATACACGGCCCCCTGGCCACTGCTCCCAGCTTTGGGTCATCAGTTGAACCTGCAGGGGAGGCATCTGCCCCTTCAGCCAAGTCACTGATGAATGGGAGAAGAAAATCACTTTCTATACAGTCTTAATTTCTGCTGCCATGGGGTGCTAAGGCATCTCTAGTTGTCACCCACATATATAGGCGAGTCCTTTCAATACAGCTGTTTATTTTGCTTTTTCATTCTTTCCATCAGAGTGCTCAGTTATTGCAGGCCAACACCTGTATTTGTTGAACATTTCTTATCATCTAACTCCAAGGTCCTCTGTTTAAGCAGAACACTAAGGCATGGATAACTGAACTCACTCATTTTGAAGCTTGGGTTGTTATTGCCTTCTCTCTTGCAAACTGTCATTTTAAAAGATTGCTGTTGTTTTTGTCAAGTTGTGTAATGTGGTCTTGGGTTTTCTCATTCTGTTTTCTAGCCACCTTGCAAAGGAAGTATCCTGTGGAGTTATGCTTTTGATCTCACCTAGGATGCTGGGTCTGCACTATGCACATCTGAAATAGCTGGTTTAGACCCTTTTCATTTTCATCTTGTTGCTTTTGGCAGGGAAACAAGTGTTCAAAAGTAAGAGAATTTGTTCCCGTCCGATTTGAAAACTGAATGGCTCCCTGTTTGTTTTTTTCCTTTTTAAAAGTCCTTTACATGGGACTTTTTTGAGGGCTTGTGATCACGCATGTAGTTTGCTTTCTGTCTAGCCACAGCAGTTTACCATTTACAAAAGAGTCTTTCAGCATCTGACTCTATATTCAGGGTAAGATCTGCAACCTTTAATTGTTTAATTAGCTGGTCCTAGCTTAAAAATATTTAACAGTGCTTTCTCGGGTAACTCCATTATTTCAGGAAGCATTCCCACAAAATTTTCATTCCTTTTCCCTTGCTTTTTACCCAGTAAAAGGAAGCAAAGGTGATCTCTGACAGTGATCAGCTCATCTTCAAAATACTTGCAAATAGCCCCCATCTTCTCAAGTAAGGAAATAAAAGCTGTTCCCTGAACCATCTTATATACTATGATGTTTGTGCCTGATGTGCTTTCTGCTGGGGAGGAGTGTGAGAGGTGGTGGTAAAAAGATAAAAGACCTTGTATCTTTTCATTGCTTCTTTGTTTAGTGGTGAGTGGGAAATCCTTTCATCTGAAAACTTGTCTATTCTCTTTTTCTCCTTGAAAGGGTGGAGTCAAATATAATCCCAAACTGGGTATGAAGGTACTTTAAATACAGTGACAAACAGTACACAGAACTGCTTGTCCTGCCTTCCACTGTCAAAAACAAAACAAAAACAAACCAAACCAAAACAACAAAGAAGCAAACAAAAAAGGTGATGAGTAAAGGTGAAAGGCAGTGCTTCTAAAACTGCTTGAAATGTACTCTTTTTAACATCAGTTAACTGTGGAAGGTGGCACTGACAGAAATGAAATTTAGTGGGTTTGCAGATTTTGACATGTTGAGGAGAAAATTGAGCTACTGAGTTGTTTTTCTTATTCTTTTAATGACATGTTTTTCTTCTTCTAGTGACATTCAGAGGAAAATGAGTTAGCATTTGTTTGTCACCTTTATCAGGCTGACAACTGATCTCTTCTAGTTTATTTCTTGTAGAATTTCTACTATTTTAATTCAATAATGCTGGAATCTAAAAGATTAAGAATAAGCTGCTTCAACTTTTATCTTTTCTGTTAGAGATAAACAAGACTGAACATAAAGCACATCAGTAGCACTTTCATGGAGCTACTTTTTAGACTGTAGCTTGCTTTTAAAGTCAGCATTTCACTTGGCTCAAATGATGAGACACTGACATTAAATGCTATTCAGGAAGAGCCAGTGTTAATATTTTCAATGTCTTATTAAAAAGGAAAGAATGTAAACTAATTCTACTTCTGTTGTGATGAAGTTCCTTCATAATATCTGAGCAAAGTCAAGGCTGTTGGAGCACTTAGACAAAATGTAATTGTCTGCTGTTCATTTGGGGCACTGAGCAGAGCGGGAACAATTTTTAAAATGCTTACTGTGAGTCAGCTAATTTTCTTCATCCCTGTTTGAAAGTTTCCAAAAATAAGAGCATGAAGAAATCAGGTTGACTCCCATGGTCAACAGCAGCCAATGCTAATGAATACTTGTACTGTTGGTTAGTGAAACTCATTATTCCTGTGTGCCAAAACAGAGACAATGGAGACAAAACCCACAGCCTTTCAACTCCAAATATATCACTGGAAAAAGTTGCCTGAGATGACTAAGGAAATGACTGATCTAAAGGAATTACAATGCAAGAAAAACCCCACTTCTCTATCCCCAATCTTGTCCCCTCCAGCATCTGGCACTGGCTAGATAGTCTACAGGGCACCTCACAGGCTGCTGTTATTAAGCTACAGGAAAGACAAAGTCTCTGCAGCATTAATTCTGGTAACCCCACTGCAAAGTACCAATGTGATAATCTATCCATTTTGCAGATTAAGAAAAGGGTGGCACTTTCACTTCAGCATTAATTTGGTGTACCTTGAGTCCTACCCATGTCTGACATATTAGACTGATATATTTCAGTTCTAGCAGGCTCATTTGCCACATGCCTGCTTTATAGCCTGAGCTGATCTGACTCCTTCACTCTGTGTTGCTACAGCCCTACCCTGAGCAGTTCACACCTTGGTTCACAGTGTGGTCACTGTGGTCACCCTCTATTCTAGCTTCTAACCATGATGAGCTGTAGGCTGTCAAACACTGGGGATACTGCACCTCATCCAAAGAAAGCTCTTCCTGTGAAAATCTGGAAATGAAGAATGCTGACTGGGAAGCAAGAACCAGACCATCTGAGAACTAGACTATCTCCTGTTGAGATAAAAGAGGATAGACCAGTATCGTTCCATTACCACCACTTATAATCTGCAGTCTTTCTGTATCTTATAGTGACAGATCTTATGAATGACAAATCCTTCCCAACTGCTCTACAAAAAAAATATTGGTCCTAGCTGGTGACAGCTCTTTGTCATGACCCAAGGTTATGCCTGGTACCAGCTAAACTGTATTTCAGCCAGATCAACCACTGAAGAAAGCTGGCCTTTAGGAATTTATTCTATTCAGTTTCCAAGTGTGAGGAGAAATTTCGGTTTCCTGGTGCTGCTGCCACAGCTGAGGAAAGAGTATGATAAACAGATATGTTAAGCAGGGATGGAAACCAAAGGAGAGTTATACACTCATGGTGAATAAGTGAGGCATTAGGAAGATAGTTCTGTAAGAAGAAACATAGAGGTAGTCTTCACTATTCCTCTCCTCAGTTAAACAGGACCTGTGCAAGTAAAAAGAGTTGCAGTAAGAGGTACCTTTATCTATGCTCCTAACTCTGTCAACAGAAGCCTAACTAGGTCCAAAGATTCACCAAACCTGATCCTGCAGAGAAAAAAGCAGCAAAGATGTGAAGAAAAAACCCCAGATTTCAGTAGTTTTTAAGCTGCTGCATTTCATATTCACTGTAGTCTAATCAATTCTCTGTTACAGTGGGAAGAAGAGATATGATTGCCCCACGCTGGACATTACAGTGTAATCTGTTCTTTTTATTTAACTGCTGTATTCGTTCAGCAGCCAATTGTATGTTTATTAGAGTCTCAGTTTAAAATCTTTCTTAGGCTTAGGGAATTTTTGCTGCCAGTCTCAAGAATCCATCGACTTGTCTTTCCTACAAACTTGTGTCCGTTTAGACTAGTTGTACTTGGCCAGACTGCAGTGCCCTGATAAACAGAGCTTTTCTGCACAAACAGGCCTGCTCTCATAGGGGACTGTGCTCAGCAGAGGAGGTGTGAGCTAGCTGCAGTAAAATCTATTGTCTTGATATAGAAGTCTGCTGTGTGATAAGAATCTGCTTCACCTGAATGATAAAAATCTGTTCTTTCCTTCCTTTTGCTGAGCATGTTGAGCTCTACAGATGTAAACCTGTCCATACATGCTAAACATGTGAGTGTTCATAGGCAGTTCTGTGGTGGCCACTGTCCACAGTGAGAGAACCTGTTAGGAAGTAGAGAAATTTTCTTTGAGAAGATAGAGATACTTTTTTAAGAGCTGAAGGGAATGACAAATGAAAATTTTGCCAGGGGGCAATTTATTACCACATTTGGTCCAATGATTTTCTAGTGGTTAAGTCTATTTGTTGAAATCTGTGTTCTGTGTTTTAGAAATAGCTGCACTATATATAGGTGAATATTTATAGAAAACTTAAGCCCTGCTCCTAGAGCTTGTCTCTACTTTCATCTTTTTTAAAGCCCGGTATTTATATCATCTAACCATAGGAAAGCATGGGTTTCAAGACTGTGGCTGACCAAAGTCCTGAGGGCCTGCCACACAAAAGATGACTTCTCCACTGGTTAAAACCCATCAAAAACAGCTTTTCCACTGGATACACTGGGAAGTATCTCACTGAATAAGGCAATGTTTCTAAAGAGGATACTAAAGAGTTTTGTGGCATAATTCTACTGACTACACTGAACTTCTGCCTGAGAAGGATTTTGCCTCTTGCCTTTGCTATTAAAAACTTTATAATATTTGCTATTATAAACTTTGCTGTTATAAACTCTTCTGCTTTTAATGGGTAATTGAATCTTGGTGTGTTTCTTCTGAGTAAGCTTGCACAGAGGTAAGATTGCAGCAGGACTTTGTAAGTTGCAGCAAATCACAAAGAATAAATCACTAGAGTATTTTTCATAAAAGCTGAGAAAAAAACCCTATCATACTCCCTGCTGCTTGAAATTCTTGGTAAGTTTAATGTAAAAGCAGAGACTACATAACTTCAATTTCAGAACCTCAGAAATGCCAGATCCTCAAGTACTTTTTGACAAGCTCAACCACTTCAGTTGCAAAAATTAGCATCATTTAAGGTAAAAGGCCATTGCCAGTTTCATCTGTGTTTTATAAACAGAAATTATCTAAAATTGGAATGTTACCATCTTACCCATTCAACCAGTGGGGCTTAGTCATAAAGGAACACTGGTGTGAGCCATCCCATGCCTGAACTAGCACAACAAAACCAAAACTGATGAGGTTTTCTGACATCAAACTAAGCCTGCCTCTCATAACAGAGATAAGAATAAACGGAAACCTTTTATCTGAATCCCAAACTGTGGTGGTTTAGATGAATAGGGACCTGAGGCCAGGCTACCCACAGAAGGTGGAATGCAGCCACCCAGGTCAGAGTCTGGTCCCAGCAGCAATTTCTTGTCGTTTCTAAGAGAACTGGAATATCTCTCACAATCAGAAAGCTGTCTTTGTACTCAGACAAACCCCAAGTGTTGACACTGCGATGCCAAGCTGCAGCCATTCTGCAGAAAAAGCTCTCTCCTTTGCCAGTCACAGCAGGGCACTGTAGCTAGCTGTTTGTAGAAGCAATAGCCTCATCCATAATTAGTGGCTGAATGGCTACACATGTAAAATGCTCTTGTGATATTCTCTCCTTGCATTAGTTCCCTTGCTGCAGAAACAAGGATAAGTGACCTTCAGGTTTCGTTTGGATTTATTGATCTCATGACCAGTTGTGGCCTCAGAATGACACTTGGCACATATCATGTGGCCATTTGATGACATCACTGTTTACTCAAGTGGTCCTGTATTTTTCATCCCCATATGCAAGATAAATTTTAGCCTCCATTAAAAATTATGTTTTATTCAGGATTTAGATAACCTTTTCCAGCTCACCGAGCTTCTTATCTGTCTATGCTAATCTTTCAGCTATCTGGAACATTTCTTTTTCCTCTAGTAAATAAGCAGTTATCTTAAAGAAGAAATGTGGAAATATCTCTCTGAAAAGGGTAAATATAAGGAAAACAAGGAAACAAGGTTGATTCAGTCCCCCAAGCTGTTGTTTAGTTTAGGGTCTCCTAGCCAAATGACGTATCTACCACACTTGAGGATGTGAACAAATAGATGACTAAAAGCACATGTGTTCTTGCAGAAAATCTGACTCTATAAAAATGATGAAATTTGCATTTATGGTGTTTATGCAAGATAGAGTTTTTGACTGACCTTTGTCCAAGGCACCTTGGAATGCTTTGTGTCAGCTGTCTCTCTCTAGCAGCAGTGCTCCGTCATTTTCTAATTAAGTCTGTGCAACTGTTCATGTTGGAATTAAAACTCAGCAAAAGGGTGCAGGGTGCTGTGTCTTCATTATCTATTTTTCTCATCTCGTGGCTCATGCTGAGTTGCATTCTGCTTAAACAAAGCAATATGGTTCTTACTATTGAGAGCACAGGAGTGCAAACAGCAATCTAGTCCATGGCTGTGCTGTTGTTTTGTGCAGTACCAGCTGGTTTTTATTGAGGAAGCTGTACCATGTAGTTGAATAATTTTGGTCTCTACAGTCCTTATTGTTCTGTTTTGGAAGGGGTGAAAAAGAAAGTACTAAGTCCTTTGAAGAGCTAGGAAATGACAGTAACTGGAAGAGTATGTACTGCACAGCTGATGAAGAACCAGATGATCTTTCTCTTTTTTTTTTTTTTCCCCTTTTGTTACTGAAAACACTGATTGACCTATGATGGGTTTACTGAGGAAAAACCAACAACTTTCTTTTATTTTCCTTCTTCTAGTTTCAAAACAGTTAGAACATAACACTTCTTTTCCAGAAATCCGCCAGATTTTTCTTCTCAGAACTGTCCCACTCTATTGCTGCCTAAAATGATCACATTTGCATCATCTCAGCATACATCAGTTTCCTCCTCTGTAAAATACCTTGACCTCTTAAAGAGAAGTCTCTTTCTCTTAAGTTCATGACTTACAAACTTAGCGATCTGAGGTTGAACAAGATAAAAGTCACACTGTAACCACTCCACAAAATGATCATGGGGCTTCAGTTCTGACAGAAATGCTGATAGATGTCAGTGAGACAGATATTTTATTTCTTTTGCATACACATTTCTCCGTGCTCTACCCTGAGGACCCTAAATTTTTGCTCTGTTGAGTGATGAATCTTCCACTGGAAAAAGGTCTTTTGCACATATTACTAGAGAATTGGACTGGTGGATCCAGTGAAACTTGTTCCTCTGTTCCTATCTATTCCTATGTACGGCGTGCAGGCTGGAAATTACGTCAGCCATGTTTTGTGACATCTTTTGACAGTAGCCATAAGTTGAATGGACTTGGGGCTGCACCTCCCTAAGATGTGGAATCTTTCTTTGAGTCAGATCGGGGGCAGAGAATCAGCCTGGGCCGTGGCAGAGGTACAAAATGTCTCCTTCTTCTCTGACAAATGAGTTTCTTGGGAGCATGTCCCAAAGCAACAAATGGTATGATATCAGAGCACAGCTCTAAGTTTCATCACCCAGTTTTCTAGTGTGCTTGTGCCAAAGCAGAAGGTTTGGCTTGCTGGAAAGGAACATCCTTCTGGAATGGGGACACGTCTTTTAAATGAATGTGGTTGGATTGGGAACAGTGGGAAGGACTGAGTGCAGAATTTATCCTGGTGCACATTTCACATGATGAAATTTCCCTTGTAAAAGCAAACCAAGCCGGAAAAAAAAAAAAAAAAAAAAAAAAAAAAAAAAAAANATTTTGAGGGTCTGAAAAGAAAAAAAAGAAAAAAAAAAAAGGAACAGAAAGAATGGAGGGTTTTCTTGTGGTAGAACTGTGCATCACGTGCTGTGTTATAAAATGACTCCAACTGTATGCAGCAGACTTTAATTAACTTTTTATTAGGAGGAAAAACAATCAGCTCTACAATATAGAAGACTATTTAAAAAATGAAGTATCTTGGCTATTTTTGATCCCAAATGCACAAAGGAACCAGACTACATTACATTCCAGTGGCTTGAAATATTTTGATTGGAATAAAGAAGTGTAGCTAGTTTTGAGTCATACAAGAAGACATCGCCACATCCTTAGGTTTTATTCCCTTTGCTTGCACTGAAATAAATAAAAATCATTTGTTTTGAAATCACGAACAAATTACAGAACTAAGAATGGCATCTTCAGAGTGAATTTCTGCTTTGGCTGAAACATTTAGAGCTAAACTGCTAATCTCTTCAAAAAGTCTTTAGCTGAATGAGACAAGTCTGTAAGAAAGAATGCTGATTTTGGGCTTAATATCAGCAGTATATGTGTCCATATCAGCAATAACATAAATAAACCAGAATGAACATGGAGGCCCTCATCCTCTTGTTCCCACTCTTAAACAATGGCTAAGTTGCTTCTAACCTACCCTCAATCTATTTTTTTCTGGCAAAAATTCTTGGGTATAATGTTTTCTTAATATGAAGTAAAAGGAGATTGATTTTTTTTTAAATTATTTTTTTCAGCTGAGTTAGTAGTCTATCTTTCCTAACCCTGGCTTCCACTTTCACCTGGTAAACTTTTGAATCTGATGGAAACCTCAAAGATAATTATTTTCCTACAAGCTTTGTGCAACTAAGAAGAGAAAGAGGGTCCAAAGTAATGCCTTTATGAGGGAGAGACAGAAGGCAAGCAGGCTTTATTTTTTTCACCAGCCATGCTGCCTCTTATGCAGGAGTTTTCACAAGAAGACTTTCTATAGAGTGGAAATTAGCTTTAACAAAGTGGGAGAAAGCAGGGGGAAAGAGTCTTACAAAGTCATTACACTAAGTAACAATTTTTGGGCAAAGTGAATGAAACCATTTTGGAAAAATATTAATGCCTTCTCCTGCCCCAAGAAAAGGCAGAGTATAGCATTTACCTAGTCTTTGTCTTCAGAGCTGCGTGCTTCTGTCTCAGAGCTGACAGAATAAATTTTGTTCAAGTTCAGCTATTTTCTAGATTTGCAGAAAGAAGAATGAATAAATCAGATTCATTCAATTCATTAGAAAAAGATTTGACAGGATCTTTAAAGAGGTAAATTTGACCTAATTTCTTTCAACCCTCAAAGAAACACAGCAAATGATTTGATATCCAGGATGCAGGGAGCAAAAATGTATAAACCAGTTCAAGCATGTCTTCTCTCAAATTCAATTATTCCTGAAGCTGAAGTGTATTATATGATAGCAAATTTGTCTTCTTGAAGTCTGCTACTCCTGGGTAATTTTTATTAAGAAATAAGATTCTGAGAGCCATCTTAACTTTTCCTTAATGAAGCCCAGAGGAAGACTGTGGGAAAATTTTCTCTAAAAGATAAGCATTTCCATTAGGATCACAGAGTATTCTGACTTGGAAGGGACCCACAATGATCATCAAGTCCAGCTCTTAAATGAATTGTTCATACAGAGATCAAACTCACAGCCTTGGCATTGTTATCACCATGCTTTAACCAACTATTCTCAAGGGGGTAGAGTGTTGTCCAATACTCATAATTTATCATCATATCGTATTAATTAAGGATTGTTGTCCAGAATAAACCATAAATTTATGAAGTGCAGAACAGAATTCAAAAGCTTTTTGATTCTTTGGAACAACTGTGTTGCCAGGGGACATATTTTAAATTCCTCTTCATTAACAACTTCATTGCTTCTAAAACGCAGAATCCATACTTTCTTCCCCCAACTCCCCTCCCTCTGAACAAATTTTTGTGTCAGTGTTAGGATAAAAATTGCATAAATCTCTTCAATTCTCTCTGATCTAATGTAGATATAAGCATCTAATACTTTTACAGTAAAACAGTGCATCAGAACATAGGAGATATTAGGCCATAAACATATGAGAGCCCATAGCTAAAGTATTAAAAAACATCTCCTTTTCAGTTTCAAAAGTTAACACTTTAAGTTTGAGAAGTACTTTACTGCTTAATGTGGGACAGGAGAACACACTGTGGGGGAGTGTGGAAATGTTTCATGGCTGCCCACTTTGGGAGACAAATCACACTGAGAGAGGGGCATGTGCCCAAAGCTCGGCACAGCCTCTGCTGTGAGGAGCACACAGCCTGAGACAAGGCTCTGTCCCCAGGGCCTCTGGCATGGCTGGCTGACAAAAAGAGCCGTGCGTGATTTCCCAGCAGATCATGACTTCCTCACTATCACCGCCTGTGTGTCAACAATGGCTGGGGGCCGTCCGTATAAAATGAACTGGGAAAAAGGGAAACTGGAAGCTACTGGCATCCAGCCCAGGCTTCAAACCACACAGCTATCCTATGTATTTTTTTGTGTATCTGAACAGGGGTTCTGTTTGAGGTCATCTTTAACATCTGTGTATTCACCCAAGGACCAGTCCTATATATAGCACACTTGTTTATGTTGCCCTGCTGTTCCAGAAGCCTTCTCTCCAGGACATCCACATTTTGGACTCATTTTGTCATTGTTCTTTCTCAGCTCTTGCCAGTAAAGGGCATAGTGGTTGCAAGCTGGTGCTCTACTGGATTTGCAGTTCATTATATATCAAATAATTCCAAAAACAAATTTCATGGTCTTTGATCTTTTCAGTTGCACACAGTCTCCAGCTTTGTGGTCATGTTTTATTCTTGTCATAAAATAAAGTTTACTTGAAGAGATGGGGATTTCTTAAAAGAAAACCTGTGTGTGCAGGGGAATGGGAAAGAAACACACCAGGAGTAGTTAATTGGGAGATACATCTGAGACTAAGCCATTCAGAGTTGCTTCAAGCCATTTATAAGTGCTTCATTTCCAGAACTTTCCACTCTTGCTCATCCTGATGTAAAACTCCATGGTTTATGGTGACTTCCCAGTGATGGCTCACTAGTTGCTGCAGTATCTCCTGCCACACAGAAGACACAAGTCTAAACAAATAGGGAATATGAGGATAATTCTGGTTTGTGGAGCTGGATGGATTCCATCCTGTGGTTTACTGTGGTCCTTTAGTCCTCTTCATCGTCAGGAATTCTGTCTGGGTGGATGAAGGCAAGCCCAGAAAGTCCTGTGGCCACACTGGGGCTGCTTTGGACCTCAGGATAAGGATGACACAGAACGTGTGTGGTAAAATAGCATGATGTTCACAGAGATGTTGTCTGGCACTGGTGTTCAGTTCATCAGCAAAGACTGGGGACTGTCATTGCAATGAGGATGACTTTACATGCCGAGCCCCAAGATAGGGAAGAATTTGTCCATCTCCTTCGCTGCCAGGGCTGGCACATTTCTGGCACTACTGCATGACTATTTCTCTGCACCTTTCTAAGTCTGCCTTTTTGAGTAGAAAAAAATTGGAGCTAAGTTGTAGCACAACAGTGGGTAGTTACAGTATTTTGGCGGGGCAAGAAAAATCTGGCTCACCAGTGTCAAAGGACTAGGGGCTTCTCTGCCTTCCCTGACTATGCCTGTACAGAGCAGGAACATACATATCTACATCTGGGATCTAAGCTGCACTCAAGGCTGTATTCAGGCGCTTGAACTGGAAGGAGCAGACACAGAAGGATCTTAACAGTCTTACGGGACATTTCAGACAGAGGAATAAAAAAAATTGGCAGGTTTCTCCAGCAAGTAGCATCAATTTACACAGGTGAAAAAGTTGCTGTGGTGAACAGCCTGCTGCAAAGGTCTGCAGAGCAAAGCAGCATCATGGCACACATTTGGGGAAAACAGATGGGAAAGCTGATGAATGCCTAAAGCTGTGAGGTTCAGGGCCTGCTAGAAACAAGCTGTTCCCATGCAGAAAGGTCCCTGGTGAAGTTGTCAAGTCCTGTTCTGTTATTCTGAACCAGAAAAGTCAATGTTTGCTCATCCTGGCTCAGCTTCAGCAAAATCATCATAATAGTTTCCTGTGTGGTCTGAGATGAAAAAAATAGCAGCTCAGAATGGTTTTCTGTTCAGATTCAGTTCAGTACCCTCTCCAAAAGGCACTCTGGAGGAATTGCTCATGCTCAGAGCATACCAGTGTGCCTGGATGGTAAGAGGAAAGGTTTTAATTGCTCTGTGGATTTTGACCTCAATTTTGCCTGTGCTTTGTTGCACCTACCATTGTGCAAATCATCTCGTCATTGCTCCCTACTCACTCAGCAGCTTCACTGTGATGAGAGACTGGGTCACAGCTTGATTCCTGGTAGGTGAAGACCATCTTTACAAAATCACTGCTGTGCTTGTATCTTCACAGAATGAAAGAGGCCAGTGGCTGACTAGGCCATGGAAATGGGCTTTTTGCCCTTAAAAAGGACCCTGGAGATTAGGGTTGCAACACCTCAGCATGGGCTGTTGGCAGTAGCCACTGCTATAGCTAATCTTTTAACACGTGGAAGATATCAGGCTCCAGGATCATCAATCATACATTCCTTTATTTTAATGAAAGGAAGGAACGAAGGCTCCAGTTTCCCTGGAAAAGGAACAAGAAATGCTTGACCTAATGCCAGACTAAAAATGATTAAAGGGAGACTGTCCCTTTCCCCTTCTCTGTAGATAGGTGTGCTGCCAGTTCCAGGGCCCCAGACCCTGCGTTCACTGGAGCAAAAGAGCCATCTTCTGTGCTATTCTCTGTGCAACAAATGCAAGGTCAGACTGGAATTAGCGCTTTTCCCCTTGAGGGACATCACTGCTGTATTATGCCTGAGCCAGTCTGCACTGGGTGAAGTTGCTTTGCTGGATTATCCCTTCCCATCCTGTCTGCCTCCTTGCCTTGTGACCCTCAGCCCATTCACGGCAGTGTCCTTAGGGCGCCTGCAGCGCTGGGATCCAGCTGGCAGCTTTCCCAGACTTGCTCTGGTGACGGTTTTGCTGGGCTGTTCTCCTCTGCATCGCTCCCACCCTAAAGCCACATGCTTTCATGCTTCATGTATACACAGGCACAGCACATGTGGACTTGTACAACAATCTGCTTTATCAGCGTGGACGTTTTCATACACTGAAGGTTTACACTCCCTGCTGCCATGGTTACAGCCTGAATTCACTGGCAAGCATTTAGACTACTGTATGGTCTCCTAAACTGTGAAGGCATTTCAAAGGCAGCTGCTTTACAGTGAGCAAATTTATTTTGTGCAGAAGGAAGCAAACTTATCAAGTTTTATCTTATTTTGGGCCAAATTTCCCCGAATCAAAGCCCTAAAAATCATTGTGCACATGTAACAAATGAGAGAATTTGGACTGCAATATTCCAGGCTGTTGCTATAGATAAGGATGGCAGAAACTCTCTAGTTATGATGCAATGCACTATATAACAGTTCCTTTCAGCTGTGTTCGGGCAGTAGAACACTGTTTTATTTTATAGTAAGGATTCCCCTTTGATTTACAGCTGAACTTGTTCCATTGCTGTCAGTGAGCTGTTCCAAAAGAGGCTTTATTTTCCCTTATGCTTCCTGCAGTGGCCCTTCCTTTTGCTGGTAAAGTTTGTAAAACATCTACTGAGAAGTGTGGCAAGAAATAAGGTTTGTTGGATGCATTTGTTTTCCATTCAGTCATATCTGTAACACAGGAGAAAGCAACAAGAAGAGAACAATAAAATAATAACTGGTGTAGCTGAACACAGAATTGGACTTACCTGATTTCAACAACTATCACACTGTCTTTAATTTTAGCTTCTTTTAATTCTTTTAAAATAACTTGTGAAATCATAGCCTGTCCACTTGGGAAGTGCATTTCTCTCACCATTTGTTCTACTTCATTCTGTCTTCTGTAAGCAATTTTTTATTTCCAAAACTTTAAGAAACGACACATAGAATTAGTTAAGCCTATTTTAATACTTTGTATCCATATATTATGCCTATTAATTGCTTCAGGAAAGCTACATTAACACCAGTCAAGACTTAAATACTGGTTGTCACTTGAAATTACGTCCTTCCATCTTTTTCCTTCTGTTATTGAGGAATTAATTGTGCCTAGCACAATACACCTCATAGTATATTCACTCAGTCACCCCCTCTGCCTCTGTATGGATTTTTTCCCCCTATGAAATTTTCAATTCCTTCCTGTATACCACCAAATTCCTGGCTACAGTGGCTGCCTCAGTGACTGCCTGGGTTCTTGCTTGCTTCTCTCTAAACTGGAGAGATGTAAACTGGACTTTACAGCATGCCACTCCCCTTTTCAGTTTGGTATTAATCTGGGCCAAATTTTCCCCTGCTTTAACATTCCTCAAAATCACTGCACATATGTGACAGCAATAGGATTAAGTCCATGGTACTCAAAGCTAATGCTACAGATTTACACAGCCTCTGTGGCAGTCATCCAATATTGAGTAATAGTGTAATGGTTTTGGATAATTTCCTGATTTTTCTTAAGCATCTTCATTCTGACCTCAATAGCCTCAGTCTCCCCTGTACAGAAACTTTCTGCTCCTAGTCACATTTGTTACTTAACTCTGGTATATCTTCTGTGGCTCTTTTGGAGGTAAATACAGTATTACAGGCAAGCGTGTGCCATTGATTCATATAATGCTTCTATAAAATTCAAGGCATTATTTCTCACTCTGACATAATAAACACTTTTTTAAGTCTTAGGAAATGAGCAGGTAATGCAATACTTATCTCTTCCAGTCATCCATCACAGAAATTGTCATGCATAAAAGAAGCCCATTGTTTCATTTGCAGTTCATCCATTCTGTCCTTTGGTCCCATCAGGACTTTTGGTGTATCTGTTATCCAGCATTGGTGGCTTGTTTCTCTTTTAATTTGCTCCTTCAGAGCTTCTAGTTTCTGACAGCATATTACCTTTACTGTCTGAAGAGGCTGACACCAGGGTCAGCTTCTCAGCGCTGTTCATATACCCAAAGGCCAAGGTGATGAAGGTTTTCTGCAGCCATGCTCCACTGGAAAAGTGGAAACATTGGAAATATCCAGCTGTTTTCAGAAGCACTGTGAAAATATAGATTACAGGAGCATTTCGTCAAAAGGAAGGAGGGATGAGAGGAATTACTACTAACATAGAGAGCTTTCACCTGAAAGTCAGTAGTTCTAATCTGTGATAAACAAAACTTGGTTAGTCCTGAATCTCTCTGGTTGTTTTGTGCTTCCTCTTGTTGGAGGTAACACCTGTATCATAACAAGCACTAACAGCTCCAACTGCAGCACATTCTGCAGCGAGACACGCTGTGCAGTCTATGGATGACTGAACCCTCAAGCTAGTCTTAAAACAGCATTGAGATGGTGATGCCTTGAGAGGGATGACCTGGAACAGAGACTAGACAGAGCTAGAGAATAAAGTAGGTATTTATTAAAAGGCCTTTAAGAGTACATCTTGAGCACTACAAGAGCCTGGCAAGGGCTACACCCAAGATGGACCCAAAATGGTCACAACATGGACAACTGGTCACACTTTTATAAGTTTTGGTCCACTTGCATATTGGGTTTAATTGTCCAATTACAGCTTCAGATTTTGAAGTTCCATCCCCCTTGTTGCTCTCTTCAGTTCCCATTTGTTTATACTTTTTGGGCCTGAAGCTTACAGCAGTTTTCCTTCGTCTCAAGCTGGAAAGGGTTTGTTTTGTGTACCTACCCTGTGAAGAGAACTTACTGACACTTAATATGAAGCTTGGAGCTACACACGTAGGCAGAACAGAATCTGAAAAATATGCAAGCTAAAACTTAAGGCATCAATGGATTTACACTGTTCCTGTGCAGCTTTCATAGTGGGGAAGAAGCATATGGAAAGCTGTTAAACTAGTGCTAAGCAAAATTTTAAAGGAACGCACTTACTGCTCAGTGCGACTTCTTGTCCTAATGTAAACACTGGAAAAACTCCTCCTGAATTAATCTGGATTTAACCACAGGACCCTGGAATATTCATGTGAATAAAAATGGGATCTGTTAAAGAAGGCTCCTGGCCAAGGTGATACAGGCTCCTGCCTTACAAAGTGGTGGTTAGACAAGCTTTTCAGACAAAGTGTTCACTTTTGGTGTTTATTTTAATTTATATTGAAAATTGTTTGGGAAGGGAAAGTCAGGAAGAAGTAGACAGGCTTTCACCTTATCTGAGTTATAATCTGGACCTGATTGCTGTTCCACAGCTCCAATCACCATGATTGATTTACCCTGATTAACAAGGAAACACTGCAGTGGAGTCTGTATCACTGCCCTGACCTCAGCCAAAACCTCTCGCTGGGTATGAGGTCACATATGCCTTTATGGTGCCTGCTCTGAATATTTGCAGGCAGGAACAGCAGCCTGAACTGCTCCCAAGTTGGAAGGAATAGACAAGGTACATTACATCATACTTTAGTAATTCAACCAAGAGGCACTTCTACCAACACTCCCTGAATTTCTCTTTTTCTCCTTCTGGAAAGAAAGCAAATTTCTATTGTACCAAGTTCTAATTGGAAAGAAAGCAAATTTCTATTTTACCAAGTTCTAATCACATTTTGTGACTTTTCTGGATTGCTCAAACAGCCTTTTGGCCTAAGTGTGTTAGGGAATAAAGTATTATTAAAAAGGTAAAAATTATTCACAGCAGTCTGGTCAGAAGAAAGATGTTTGATCAATATTTTCCCCAGCACACCCTGCACACAAATGCTCCATCAATACCTGTTGCACTGGTACATACAGTATTTTTGTGGGAATATGAAGGTTTGTGTGAACCTTTTTAGAATGTCAGGATTCTGTGCAAAAGTGAGTTGCTATCTATTTAAACAGATGTTTTGCAGAGAAAAATCTATGATCGTTATTTGTCTTCCATTCTGTGTGGCCTAGGATTTCACAATAATCCTTAACTCTGTTAGCTAGCACTTACCTTCAAGAAAATCTTCCTGACTCCAAGTCTTCAGCAGAAACTATGACACATCCAGTCAAAAGGCTGACATCCCTTTTCAACATATTCAATTAGCAATCTGCAACATATATTTGTTGCATATTATTTTTACACTAAATTTACCTCAACACTGATTTCTGGTAATGAGACGCAATGAAGCAGCTGGGCTAGGATTAAGCACCTACTGCTTTGGGCAGAAGCACATGGTTACATGCAAGCCATAAACATGGAATCTTAGCTCTTCCTACAAATTCTTCATGATGCAGTACTTAACTGCTGAAAATGTTGCAGGGAATCCTGAAGGTAAAGGATGTGCCCCACAGATCTAGGAGTATGGTGTCAGTGACTGAATAAACCAAGCCTTTGTTTTGCCATAGCTGTTAGGAAAGTCTTTGTGGAAAGTCTGAGGCAGCATATGTTAATGGGAGCAGTAGACACTTGCTCCAGCATCTGGCTGGCATCAGTCATTTGTTCATTTGTTTTGTGCAATGTAAGGTCTGGTCATTTTCCCTTTTTTTAATCAGCATCTATTATAAATTAAGCCTGGTTTAGTGCTTGAGATGTAGTGTACTGCAAAATTAATATATCATTCCCTAGGAGACTAACATTCCCTCTCATCCAGTTTGTCTTATTTTCATTTTTTGCAGGAATGTCTTTGAGAACAAGACATTTTAACATTTAACATGGGAGAGGTAAAGCTAGTACCTGAATACTCCAGAGCTAGGAGAGGAAGTGGGGAGTTTGTAGTTAGATCCAATCTGGCTTTACATCTATTGTATTGCATTTAGACTTCATGCTTGATCAAAGCACAATTGCATTCACATGGAGAAGAAAAGGTTCAAAATCTGAATCTGGAACAAAACAATATTAAGTTCCACTCAACATCAGGGATTTGCTTTTATCAAAGCTGATGGCTTACCCACTGACACTGATATGGAGAGTATCCCTTTTCGGTGTGGTTTTGTTGTTTTTAATGGTCTGGCCTCTTTGGAATATTTTAAGCTGAGATAGAATGCTTTTCCAGATGAGCACATACATTAACCATGTGGAAAAGCAAAGCACCTTTTTCACACCCAAGTCTTTCTACAATTATTCTGTGCATTCTGTATCTGCCAGGTGAATCAGTCAGACCCACTGAAGCTGTCTGCAGAGGCAGAGGCTTGCCTTGTTTGGTGTTTAACATAAAATGATTCACACTTTTTATGAGTTCTTTTGAAATGTCTTACAGATCATCAGCCCTGGTGACTGGTGATCCCATATTGCTGCGACATGGGAGTAACACCTGTTGCTACAGAACTGAGTCACTGATGCATAAACCAAATGGGTGTAGAGGAAAAGAGGACCACAGTGGTGGGTAAGATTTGCAGACTCTAATTTTTTTTTTTTATGTTATCCCCTAGTTTTTCACTCTTCATGAACTCATCAAACTCATCTTAAAACAGTTGTTTACATTACTTTGTCTGCTCTAAAAATGATTAATGACAACTTACTTTATTGACTTCTGTACAGCACTGCGACAATTAGGACAACTTGGAATTAATCCCCTCCTTCATATGTGGGGTTCTGTTACTCACCTGAGCACTGTTTAAAGATGTACCTAAACTGAAATGAGTGCATTAATCATTGAGTCCACCTTGTTCTTCAAGATATGAATGTGCTTAGCACCTTGTTGAATGTATGTCCTTACTTCAGACACGCAGGCTCCCATGTAACTAGTTCTGTAGGGTTTTCCAGAACATTATTAGCACTCGTAACAATTCCAAAAGGTAGTAAAGAAACAGTAAAGGTAATAAAGAAGTTCTTTTGAGGTGACAGAAAAGGAGTTGAAACCCTTTGCAGTGTGTGAGATGGTTCTACATGTCAAACAGCAAGCTGAGTTGCCCATTCTGCATGATTATGTACTGGAAGGTAACAATGTGATACACCCAGGGAGAAGGGGTGAGAGCTGCTCTGCAAACCTTCAGTCTGAACTTCCTGATCTTTCTGCAATTAAAATTTCAGACAGCCTTGCATGTGTGCATTCTTTAGACACTGCATTTCCTGAGAGGGCGTCTGTTTGGATTTTGGGCAAGAGACTTAAAAACACTGTTGGATAAATAAATGTAAATCAGCTGCAGATGCCATTGTGTAACTGTTACTCCTCCCTAAAACTCCTGCAAATACTAAACCTCTATGTAATGAATGGGTGGTTTACGTTAATAAGGTAATTTGAAAGGTGTTAGGGTGAGGGAAGGGAAAACAAAGCGAGGGATCATGAAATGCTTATGAACTTGAGTCTGTTTTTCCTTTCACTGGCAGCACAGCCAAGTGCTGCACAAAACACACAGTTGTTGCCCTCTAATTCATTTTCCTTTACAAATTCCAAACAGGCCTAGCACTTCTGACTGCTAAGTACAGTCCTGTTCTTCGGGCTGTCCAGCAATTGCCTTTGCAGTTGCAGCTCTCAGTGTCCTGTAACGTGTTAATTACATGCTACCTGTCTGAATTTGCTGGATGGCTGTGTGATCTTTTTATAACTTAATACTTACAGAGTATGAGATCCCTCATGCCCCATCTGAGTTTGGACTGAATAACGCAATATAATTTCTGCCACATAATGCACAAGCATGCCTCAAGAACAGTATTTTGGAGTGACATGTGAACCAGTCCCGCATATGAAGGAGTCTCATCACAGCAAGATCAATTAGCCCAACTAGATTTCCATGATAAACTGTTTCTGAAGTAGTTTTGATATCTGGACAGTGCCAGATACCTCCAGATAACTCTCTAGAACCTGGGCTGTGGATTTCTCTGCTATCCTTTGTACACAGGCTTGTAAAAACTGCAAGCCTCATCTTTGTGCCCTTGTGCCTCTCTCAGGCACTTTAAAGCTCTTGACAATGTAAGACTGCAGGAACACGAGAGCAGGAGACAGTACAATTTTCTGCCTGAGCAGTGCTAAAGGCTTTCGTGTAAATGGTGATTAAGCTCTTTGATTCTGGATAATGCAACCCAATCCGTGACACTAAATCCTTGGAATTCATGGAGCTTTTCTTTTCTTTTCTTTACTTTTCATCGAAATGAGAACAGCCACCCTCCCAGGTCATGGGCTTCTAAAAGGGGAATATTTCCCGATGGAAAATGGACTAAATTCTGCTCAGACAGGGCCTCTCTGGTATGGAAAGAATGAATAAACTACGATACATGTCCTGCAGTACACTATAACTATAGTAAATTCCCAGTGAGCCAACAGCTTTTATTGTCCACAGCACAAGGCATGGACCGGGTTCACCTTCACATGTTCTTCTCCCCAGCCTCTCTACGAGAATATTCTGCTTACAGGTCATCCAGGTGTCATCATCAAGGCCTGGTAATACCATAGTAACCTCAGTCTTATACAAGGTAAAACTGGGATGCAGAGCCATATAGTGTTTCAGTTTCAGTTTTCACTTTCCTGTCCTGGCAAAACACATTTTTGCAGCCCAGCTCAGGTCTAGACTACTGAAAATCACAATCCAGAAAATCTGTGTAATATTCCTAACCTGAGGGGTCAGGGAAGAAGGAAAAATTGAACCTCTACTTGTATATGGTCATTGGCACAAAATAGAGCTGAGTATTGCCTGGCTGAGGAAGATGTCCTCTTGAAAATGGTGTTCTTGAGGGCTGAATTACTCAGGACCCGCCTGTTGTGCTCCTTAAGGAGAGAAGCAGGTCTTTTGCAAGTACCTAGAACACCAGCACATTACTGGACTGTACAGGCAGGGTAGGGCAGGTTTGGCACCAGGATTCCCATATCCTGCTTCCCAACCTGCTTTGGTATTCTTACTTTTCTTACAGAAGAACAAACTACTATCTCCCTGGACTCATAAAGTTTAATTTTGGGATCCTCTGCAAGAAATGCAAGTAGTGAAGACACATATAATCTACTGACAGTAACAGAATGGTTATAAATGCTGAATAAAACATGGTTTCCTATGATTGCTTCACAACAGATTTCCCCTCAGGTAAATCATTGTGATTAGGAAATTGTAGCATCAGCAAGCATGTTGTCACATCAGGAGGTCAGGTAAGTTGCTTTTTTACCTCCTTTCCAGTTCAGGTTAACCTGGAACTGAAATTGTTCCTACTCAGTTTCAATTCAGACCACTAATAATTTGTTGACCTCTTCACCTGACTCACAACAGTCAGTTGCTGGAAAAGATTCAGTAGAACAAAGCTTCAGGCACAGAAAATACTGCCTCCTCTTGCTAAATAACTAAAGTAAATTTTGAGAGGGTCTAGTTCTGGTTGAGGTTCCACAAGCCTCCAAAACTACACTCCAATACTGGTTCAAAAGAAAAATGGCATTTCTAGGTGGCTTTTGGTTGGGTTCATTTCTCTGGCTGCATTGCCAGCAAGTATGGTGTCTTAGTCACCTGCTGTAAGAAGTGATGGGTGCTACAAACACAAAAGTCCTACTGACTCATTTACTCGATGTTTCTGGTGAAATGGGTTTATTTGATTCCTTGCATTTGCAATTCCTTAGTCCAGTTAATTGTATTTTAAACAGTCAATAAAGCTTCTGTTACTTAAAGGACTGCTGTTCCAATTAACAGATCTTTCTATCAGAAAGGTCTCTTAATTTTCTTACAGTTTCTTCCAGGATTACTGTAGATGGTTTTTCCTCCAAGGAGGCCAGACCAATTAAAACTTGTGGTAGCTTTTTCTCCCTCTGTGTGACTCCATACAGAGGGCCAGATTTGCTCCCCCTCTCCCCATTGATAACTTCCTCACATGAGTAGTCCCACAGAAAGGAACACACTTGTATGACTAATCTGCTCAGCAGCATACAAAGTTCACTGTCTGGACTAGAACTAAATGACTTTTCTGTAGAACACTACAGAGGCTTCAGAGAGGACAGATTAAATCTCAGGAGTCCCTAGTGGCAAATGCCTTGCTTTGAGAACTAGACCGTTTTTCCTGTCTAACTTAACTGAGTCTGGACACCAACATTTTTTCTCAGATATTTTCTTTCCCCTTAAAAAATCAATAAAATGCAAAGTTTTTCCTGTAAGGATCTCCTCAGTTGTGCCACTCTGTCTCAGTTGGATTAAATGCCTGAAAATGGTGTTGTTTTCCCAGACATTTGCCTGCCAAACTTGTTGAGCTAGCAGGCGTATTGCTGTATGTTGGCGCATACATTACCTCAGCTTAAACTAATTTATGGGATGTGGCACCTCTGACACAGTTCCCCTGTTCCAAACAACAGTCTTAATCAGTCACACTCAGAAACATGTATAATGCTGAGGAGCTGTAACTACTAGTAGCTTTTCTCTTGATTAGGACTTTGGCGCTGGTCCATTATTCAGCTCTCTGTGAACAAATGCGTGAAGCAGCTCACTGAAGCAGAGATGGCATTGACAGATGGGTCAGTGGTTTTTTTTCTGTCAGGAAGAACAAAAATGTCTTGAGACAACGGGGAGACAGGGAAAGTCATACATGAGAATCCTGCCCACTTAAATTTCTTCCTCGAAAAAAGACGTCTGGAGTGAGCCTGCACTAGACCGTGGTAGCATTTATTTGTTGTTTCTTGGGATGCTATGGAGGATAGAACTTCCTGAGGTACTGGAATATCTCTACAGTCATCTTGGAAGATAAGGATGCTGATTCTGGTTCTCTGCTCTGCTTCTTAGAAAACTGCAAAATGTGGCACTCAATACAAGCATGCCCAAGGGGCTGCTCCAGGTTGGAGCAAGGTTGCACATCTCTTGATGGACTACTCTGAAGTGTGGGAAGACTAACATCTCTACTGTGTCTCTTTCCTAGGTCTAATGTCTTTCATCTTTTCTAAACTAAAAACTACATAAGAGAGCCCCTGGTTATGTGCCATACTTATTCCTGCATAGCCTGTGGTCACTTTCCCAGCAGAGTTGTGCACATAGCCTGATACCGCCTTCAGCATCATTTTAACTGAGGAAAAGGAAGGAGATGCAGGAGCCAAGGGCGAAGAATTTACAGAGAAATGCTAGATGCTGCTAAGTACAATCCTCTGTCCATCTGTTTCTGCAGCTTGTTTCATAACTCAGGAAAAGAATCAAGGTAATTAGCTAAAGGAATTCACTTTAAAGAGTGATCAGTGTTTCGAAGTGTTTTGCTTAAAGTTTGCCAAAAATATTTTTCCATTTAACTTACAATTTCTCATTGACTCTTCCTTTACTTTCCAGCTAAGTGACCTGTTTCAAAAAATATTTGCCTGTCCTTTAAAGGCAGAAGGAGAAAAAAGGCAGGAAGATAAAAAGAATGGTCAACAAAGCCAAATGAAAACTTGCAAGTTTTTTGCATTTTTACTAAATAACTGGAAACTGAGGAAAACCAAATTTCTCTGAAGTTTGGTTTGGCCCTTTTTTCACCCTAAAACATGTGGATGTGCAGTGAGATGGACAAAATCTTACTGTGGGAAACAGGCTTGTAGTGAACCTCTTGCTGGTGGGTCTGAAGCAGCTTCTTGCTAAGCTGGCATAGCTCATGGAAATTTCACCTTGCTTTGCCCTACAAAGGACACCCTGACATACAAGGTGTTTCACCCCACATTTGAAAAAAAAACAAGTAAAAAAGAAGGAAAACATGACTGGTTATTTTTGTCATCCTGGGTAGGGTGGAGCTGCTAGCAGTGCACCAGACACCGGAGCTGGCATGGACTGCACTGAGCTGGGCAGGGAGGGAAGCAGAGCTGCTTTCAAGCACTCTTGAGTTGCCAAACCACCTCTTCATATGGTACTAACCCTGCCCTGACCCTCCTGCCCTGCCAAAAAGGCCATTCTGCCCTACCCCAGGACAGCACTGCCTCTGCACGAGGTTTCAGCCCGTGTGGATGTGCAGGTTATGTGGCGATGTTTGGACAGAAAATATTCCGGCCCCACAGCTGCGAGTGGAGGGGAGAGAAGGGCACCCCATGGACAGGGCACGAGGAGTAGATGTGAGGCACAGGCACGGGCTTGGGGAGCTGTTCCTGTGGAGCAGACAAGGAGGCTGGACTCCCTGCAGCCCTTGCTGAGGTAAGAGCTGGTGGCCATGGCTCCCTTGAGTTCTCCTGCAGCGGGGAGAGAGGCCCCAGCTAATGCATGGTGCCAAGCTGCCCTGCAGCCAGACAGTGTGAGCACTTCCTGTGGGACTCAGATGAGGCTCTGGCTATTTGGGTGAGGAGGGAACTCCTGGTTCATCCTGCTGCTTCTTTCAAGCCCCATATGCCTTGGTAGTGATTTTAGGTGTCTGACAAATACCCTGAAATCTGTCACTTTTGCCAAAGAATTATGGGATGTGTAAGTATGTGGGACACCTATGTATATGTTCTGTCTGCCTGAAATAAGATTTTTTTCATCTTTCTAAAATGAGGTAGGAGGAACAGAGGGGACACTGTCTGATTTTTCAAAATATAAATAGGCATAGATGATTTCTCATTGAATAGTGTCTTGTCACCTGGGAACTAAAATATAAGAAAAAGGTGCAAGAAAAATGATGCCTGGAGGAGAGATTGGAAGAACCTCTGATTTTCTAGATGTATCCTTTTAGAATTATATCCCCTTAACAAACTGAAACCAGCTTTCTCATCCCTCAGATTTAATGGGTTTACGGCAAATGTATTTGTGTACTATGGGCTGAAGATAACAAAGCCCAAAAGGATTGTCAAAAGCCAAACCCTAAAGCTTTGTAAATTTGACTTCTCCTCATGCTTTCCTTCATATGTCTAACTTCTGTGTGTTAAGCAAACCTGGAACTCCCTTCTCAGTGGTACCTTTAAGGAGGACTAAGAGACTCAGGATTCTAGGTTTGTTTTTTCAGGACACCATGCTCTCTGTCAGCATTCCACAACAAGCAAATTGCCATGACTAATAAGTTCCATCTCACACTTCACATGAAGAGGCTTGGTAGCTTTTTCCAGAGCCTTAGACTGAATCAGGGATAAGCCAATGAAGAGATTACAGATATATCAAGAGTTTACTTTGCGTGATTGCCACATATTTTCCGCCAGATACAGTATCCTGTTTTCCCTCTGCACTTCACTTGGAGATCAGATCAAATAAATCTCAGCTTCTCAGTTATGTAGAAATAAAGCAAACTGCCCTCCAGTTCTGAAATTCTTTTTATTTAGCCAGAAATGAAAAAAACCCAGGCATTATGCTGAGGAAATTCACTTGATTTGAAAAGAGATTTTGGTGTGAGGTTTTTTCAAGTCTTTGTGAGCCTGTGAGCCCAAACCATGACAAACAGGACTGGGGGAGAGGAGAGAGAAAAAACAAGCCTCTGTGGACTTTTTCCACTTAAAAATACTTTGGTTTTTTTCTGAGAGCTTTTCCTCTGAGCCTTGACCTATTTCCACCTGCTGCCTGGCATTTGATGAAGCACATTACTAAATGAATCCATTGTTATGGTTGGAAATAAATTTCCTTACTGGCAAAGGTTAGACTTTAGGATGCTTTTTGCAGCCTTAGACCTTACAGTCAGCACATATTTGGGCGGATGCTCAGTTTTCAGGAGCAGCTCCTGGTGCTGCCTCTCTTCTTAGGTCTCTTGATGTGACTGGGCACAAGTGACCTTTCTTTGATCCACAGAGACCAGTGCGAGCCTCTGTAGCAAAGTGGTTGCTTGTTACCCAGTGATTAAGTCCACAAAAAAATGCTTCCATTTTTACCTGACACAAGGAACCCCATTGTGTTGAACTGACAGTAAAATCATCTTCAGGGTAATTATATGGCAAGCAGTGATATATTTAGAAAGTTTATCTATCTTTAGTTGTGGTGAGTGAATAGGAGAACTAAAATGATCCAGCTGCTGATTGTTCTTGGAATAGTCACGTGCTGGTGACTGCAATCATCTCTGGCAAATAATATGTAGGTCAGTGGTCTCCCAGGACATTTATCTATGAGCACATGAGTCATGACTGCACACCAACATGCCCACCAGACTTACCTGTTCTCTTCTGTACTCTTCTATATGCACTGCTCTGCTCACAGCTCAGGCCAGGTTAGAACCTGGCTTCACTGGAAGTAGAGCAAATCTATTAGAAACCTGTCATTCCAGCAGCTCTTTACTAATGAGGTAAGTCCTTTCTCGCTGCTGATGGAAAAAAATCAGTTGATCCTATGAAAAGCAAATGTAGGCACTCCAAATGATCTAACTGGAGCAGAAGCTGTGGACATTGTGACATGGAGGATTAGAGGGAGGTGCTGAGGAAATCCAGTGTATTTGGTTTGATGGGTGTGAGATATTGGGATGCATTTTGCCATGAATGTTTAGTGTAGGAACTCTGCAGACACTGTAGTTTCATTCATCCATCTTCTGTGAAAATCACAGAGTACTTAACAGCAGAGTCTGAAGGCTTTATTGGCATAGTAAAATGCATCTGTAGATGTATAAAAAAAGTGTTGTACTGTACAAAATAAAAACAAGGCAGATTCCTGCCCCAGGAGGTCATCAATTAGATTCCAAATGCCCATGTTGAATTCCAGCTTACAGAATTTTGAATGCCAGGCAGGATTTCCACATGCCTTGAACTCAGGGGTTTGCTGGGGCCTCAGCTCTTGCTCATAGCTCCAACACTTTCTTCTGCTGCTCTGGGCTGGCTTAAGAGGCTGTTGCACTGTGAGCTGTGAGAGAAAGAAATGATTCCACAAACTATTCCAAGATTTGTAGGGTTCTGAAATAGGTTTAGAACTGGGAAATAAATTTGCAAGTTTATACCCTGGCACTTCCTCTGTAACCAGCTGAGCCTAATAGGTGTGAGCAGGGCATTCCTACTGGAATGGGCCTCCTCTAGAGGAACCAGCAGTGGCTTAAGGCCACCACACACTCAGGCACAAGAATGAGGTTGGGGCAGCTCTACTCACTGCCTTTGGTGAATGCAGTGTAGAAATCTGTCGGGATACTGGATACAATGATCCCCAAGGCCTGGCTTTGTTGTTTCTGATTAGAGATATATGTAACCTGTGTCTTCACATCCCAGAGTTTAGAGGAAAAAGTTGAAATTCACTGGTAATCTGAATTGGTTGGCTCTGACCCAGCTGTAATAGGGAAAAAAGTCTTAATGGATATAAATTAATATCAAACCTGAAGGAGAAGAACTTGACAGGAGGAGGTGGAGATCACTGTGGCACACCGAAGAAAATTTCACTTGCTCTGACCTACAATTTTTGAGATGTGTTGTTTTCTACTGAGAACCACTTCAACCATGGAATTTGACCATTCTCTTCGGTGATTTATTTCCACATTACAGAAGCTAAGTCTGTTCTGCATGTCCTGATATAATTGAGAGAGGGAGCCCCATTGCATAACCTTAAACTCTGTTCAAAAGATTAAAAAATAAACAGTAAACAAACTTCAGCTTTGTTTATTCTTATCAACATATTGCATGGATTGTTGCCAGGATTCTGTGGATGGCAGGAATCAATCTCAATGAAATGCCTAGAGAACATGTGATGCTAAAGAAATCACCACAGCAGAAGACTTCAATTCCTGTTTCCCAGTGGAGTTTTGTGGACTCAGCCAGTTGCTGTCTCTTAGTATCTTATCCCCTTACTAAAATTTCTGTGCATCAGGCAAGGGCTGATGAAGAGAACATAGTGAGAGAGGCTATATTTTTCCTAATAGGAACTTCATTTTTAGAACTCTCAAGAACACATTAAGTTAATAAGAAAAAAGTATTAACATTATGTTACAAATACTTTTGTCTGTCAGCAGGCCAGAAAGCTGCTTTTCTGGAGCTTAAACTGTAACCCTGGAAGCATGTAGGCTTTGTGAGCCTCTACTATGTGGAGAACAGGCTTGCCAGTGAAAGTTACAGGAATTTCCAGTTTATAAGTATGTAGTGCTTGCAATAACACCATAAATATTTCCTTTCACATCACACTTGCAGTTCCCAGCACTGTTAATACAGATGTATTGTCAATCCCCAGCCACTGAGGAAGGCGAGCTTGTCTGGAAACTGGTTCATTCCTTTACTGAAAAGCCCATTCCTTCCAAAAGTCTGCAGTGAGCTGGTTGTAAAGTGTGGGCCCCTGGTTTCCCTTCTAAGCACAAGGAGATTATTTTTGTTATTTCTTCTCTAGCAAAGACTCTGGGGTCTCTCATCTGACTTCCTGACATGTTTGTTTATCCTGGGCTTGAATAACTCCTCCACCTCTTAAAGCCACAAAGAGAAGAACATGTCTTAGCATAACATCTCGATTCCTTTAAATCTAAATTGCAGGATAGATGGTAGAATCATTTGTTCAACCAATTTGCTCAGAAATGCATTGAGAGCAGGACCGTAGCAGAAGTAAGGCAACACTGAAAATAATAACTATATTTCTCTTTCAAGGCAATGTCTGTATACACATATTAGAATCCCAACAAGCTTCCTTAATCCTTTTGTGCTTCTTTATACCTTAGTGGGCTTAAAAGTTATGGTTCATTATGAAGCAATCTGAAAAGTAAAGTGTTTATCTGAGAAATTAGCACAACTTTAAATCCTGTTTGTTTCATTTATCTATTAAAAAAAATAAAATCCACTCTTTGCATTGAACTTGAGCAAAGGATGAATATAAAAAGTTGATTTTGTTCTTTAAAGGTTTCTGATGTGCAAAGTCTGAAGGTATACCAGAAGTGAATGGCAAGATCTGTGAAAATTCAGGTGCAAATGTCAAGGCTCTTTCTGCAAATTTAGAGACATGTGTGTCCATGTAACTGCTCCATCACCATATCCAACAGCTGACCCAACACTCTAGCTGAGAGTTCAGCAAACAAAATTTTTGCTGTGTTGTCTTCACTCACCTCTGTTCATGTCAGATTGCGGTCCAGCAATCCTGACTTTCATGGTCCAGTCCAGCAAGAGCCATGACACCGTGTCTGGTGGGGCTCAGCTGGAGCTGCAACTGCACTGGCAAAGCTCTGTGGAAATGGACAGTAGAGATGATGAATTTTGCCTAAGAGCTGAGGACATGGCTTTAGGGCTTAAATCTTTGAATACTCTTGAATGCAGCCTTGAATGGAGCCTGCTGGACCTGCTTTTTAAAGTGAGTCATTGAAGGAACCCATTGGCTTTGCAGCTTTGGTCTTGCACAAATTCCATCTTCCATAGGGTGGAACCCAGCAGAGCTGCAGCTCTTGTTGGGTACCCAACTCTACCAAGAACTGAGGGTTTTAATGCATCAAGATTTTTGAAACCTGCAAGAACAAAATCTTCAGTGGAACCCTGCAAGGGGGATATCACAACATCCAATTTTCTGCATGGAACTTAGATGAGTAAGATTTGAGTGTCAAAACACCTTTGTTTCTGAAGAGACCATTATCCTGCCAAATGACACAAACACAGATTATAAACCTTGGATGTCATCTTGTATATTTACAAAGTATGCAAAACCAGGAACCTATTCCCCCAAACACAGTAGGAGTTAAGGTGTTTTCAGTTCTTAGCTTTTCAGAGACAACATGGTGAAAGCTGCCTTTCTAGACCTTTTCACAGTTTCCAGTGTTTCTACTTCAGCCTTGAATTTTCTTTTCTTTGTTCTCACTTGAGTAACTCTGTCCCCTGCTGTAATACACAGAAGAACATGCATGCCCTTTTGATATAAATATGCACCTAATGAAGCCATTCTGCTGATGTGTTTGAGGTTTCCAAATTGCTTTTCATTTGCCTGTGCTTTGGGTGGCTAAGGTACCTGTGTTCTGCGGTTACTATCAGTTCAAACTGTTAGTTATCAGACTTTGATACATTGTTCTCTAATGACTTTGTGTTTATTGACTTTGTCCAAGGACAAGGATTCAGTTGAGATTTAAGGCAGATTTTAAGAGCTCCATGTATTTCACTCTTTTCCAAATCCAGATAAGCAAATTAATGAGGCAAATGCCGATCCCTCTGAAAACCCAGCTGGACTTTGTCTATCCCTTCCCATACATTACCACTAGGAAATACTCTGCTGGAAGTGAGACAATAGCTACATGAGCAGTGGCTGTTGCAGACTATACCCCACCTCATAAAGGCTGAGGCTGGATGTGTGGCAGGGTGGTTGGGTGTGTAACCTCACTTAGCAGGAGACAGAGCGGTCCACAATCCTGGCTCACCTGCAGCAAAAACCATTCTTGTAAAAAGAGCAGGGCAGAGCTATGTGGCACTTTGGAGTCTCCACAACTGCAAACCCATGTCAGTTTGCTTTGTTGCTTTTCTACAAATAACCACGTTTTGAGGGAGGTTTTATTTCCTCTCCCAAAGTTTGTATATTCAGAGTAGTGTTTCCTAACACAAGACCCTGTGCTTATCTTGTGTTCTTTGTCCTTTCATCTCCAACAACCCAATATTAACATTTTCATTCTGTGGTTTTCCAACTATACTTTAGTATTACATGGATGCCTCCAGTTTGGCTAATGACATGTTCCTTGAAGAATTACTATTATTATTATTAATAATAATAATAATAATTCCAGAAATACAGATTTCCTAGACAGAATCAGAGCCTTAGTGGAACAAGTGTTCTGTACATTAATGCACTGTCTTAAGAACAGATCTAGTTTCCTATTAGAATAGATTTCTAATTGCTGGCAAACCAAAAATTTCATTATTCCTTTAAGCAGGCATTTTGTTCTTTTTTAATGCGAAGCAGTTCTTCTCATTGTTTATTTGCTTTGTAGAGTTTGTTGTCACTGACTTTTACTTTGGTACATTTTCATCCTCATCTACTTAAGTCTCATGGTGTCTCTGTAGATGTATGTTGTCCGTATTTTCTTTAAACTTATTTAGAGAGAAGATCAAATGGAACGGGATGAAAATAATCTGTGCATAGTACCAAGTATAACATTTGTTTCTGAGACTGCCCTGGCTTTGGTGCATATGGCTGCTGGTCTTTGGAGCCAACAAACTCCTTATATTTCATTGTCTATCGCACAAACAAGCCCCAGTTGCATAAAATATTGTCATGAAATGCAGTGTAGTTTTGCAATATGTGAATTGAGTTGAGCTTGAAGCAAATCTCCATTTCCTGTGAACCTAAGCAATGGCGAAGTTTTGAGTCCATGTGTAAATTCTGTAGTTCAGGCTGACCTGTAGCAATTTAATTGCTGGATATTGCTGTGACCTGATTAGTATCTGAGGATTCAGATGCTGACAGTGACTCATTTCCTGATGATTGCCAAGGGAAATGTGCTTCAACATAAAGCAACAGGGAGGAAGAAAGGATAGGGAAAACTCAGCCCACTGCCATTTCACAAATGGCATTAAACTGAAATCTTTTGTCCTAGGAATTGTTTAAAACAATGGATGGTCTGTGAAAAATAATCTGGAGAATCTCCATGATGAATCTCTCCAGAGCAGAGCAGACTGTGAAAGGCAACAATAAATAAACTACAAAGCTTGTTTTAGTGACAAACAAACAAACAGACAAACAAACAAACAAAAATCAAACCCCAAAAATCCATTTCATGTCTTGTAATTGAGGACAAAAGTGGAAAATGCTTTAGACTGACTTAAAAAAATAATAAAAAGGCATGTTCTAACTAGTTGCAGTGAACCAAGAGTTCTCTCACTCTGTTCTTCCAGTGAAGCAAAGTAGATATATATGTCATTTGGAAGGGGGGAAGAGCAGATTCTCTCTCAAATCAGTTTAGTTTAGTATGCAGCCTGATGTAGCTCTGCTTTCTGTCATCAATGGATGAAACGGCATTTTGTCTTCACACACGAAAATAATAACTGCTAAAGGGTGTTACTTTCTCTTTTGCTGGTTTCCAGTAGCTCTTTCTATTATTCTAGAATTCACTGATCTTCTTGGAAGAGCCTCTTGAAAGTGCTTATGCCTATCATAGGCAGCTTTTTATGTCTTTATGCCTGTAATACTAACAAAATCTCCTCAGTACATGGTATCTCATTTTCCCCTTGAAATCAGCCACAAAGCCTCTGATTTACTTTAGTGCTGTTTGGCTCAGTTTCTGAGTGTTGATTTACTAATGTCACACCAATAAACACTGCTTGAGTTTTCTGAAAAACAGATGAAAGCTGTATATTTACTCTTCCTAACTTTCCTCTTAGAAGATGACACACACATCCTTTAGCCGAGCCTAGCCTGAATTAACTACTGTCAAAGAATACCTGACATAAATAATGTTGTGTTAAAGCAGCTACAGTAAAGGGAGGAATTTTTTAACTCTCACACTCTTCTCATACTCAGACTTGCTATGTTAATAGCACCTTGTACATATAATTTTGAGTAACAGATACTAAAAGGCTCCATCTAATTAGCATTATCCCCTTTGGACTGGCACTGCTCACTGCTTCCGTGCTCTTCACTAGAAGAAATATATCTGATCTAAAGTTTTACTCCTAAATTGTTTTCAGTCACTTTCTCTGCACATCACCAGACAGGTTGTTGCCTTAAGAAACAACCCACATTTCCTTAGAGAACCTCTAATGGGAGCAATTTGGATCAGAGTGTAAAGCATAATGGGTAAGTGATACCAGGGCGGGGTTGTTGTCAGGGGCATTGAACTGGCTCTTTGGCAGAAAATAACTGGGGTATTTCAGGAGCTCTCTAGCAATTTTGATGATGCTTCCTCTCATGAAAATGGTTCTATTTCACTGCCACCACAGAAGTAAATCTAGAGACAGGTTTCAGCAGTGATGTAGGAATCAGCTCTTTTCCATTCCAACTTAAAATCAGGACTTTGTATGGTACTCTACTTAATGAAAATGCTGCTGTTTTGTCCATGCACAGATGTAAGGAAATGAAAAACAATTGAAACTATTCAAAATCCATTTATGTCCACTTTTATAACTCCTCCAATGGTCTCTTCTAAAACAAGAGGAAATATATACTGAGATCTAATTCCAGTTCAGAAATGTGCTTGATGCTTCTGATCAACTGTAACCATATTAAAATACTCTTAAATTAAGATGTAAAGATAAATATCTTTGTTGTAAGTCAGGCTCACAGTTTTGTGATAAGGTTTCCTATTATTGCATTGTTACTTGCATGAAGAAAAGAATGCTTACTGTAAATTTAATGCATTATAGTAACCTAGAAATGATTGCCAAGGTTTCTTTTAGAAGGAGAAAACTTGGTTTACATTCTTCTGTATTTTAATGTAGTGAATATTCTTTTCAAAGCTCCTCTTTTGGCCTTTGTTTTCCTGTCAGTATGGATTAATGAAACTGCTCCATCATATCACGTAGATTGTCACAGAGCTTCCATTAGAGGTGTAAGTTGAACAATTTACCTCTGCCTCTAAATAACCACCTGCAAAGTGTTTTTACTCACATTGCTTGCATTCCTTCCTCAAGAAGAACTTTTATTAGTCACTGGTGGCTTTACCAGAGTGTGTCGGGCACAGATGAAATACAGGGCTGTCACCCTCAAAGAAATTGAGTTCCACAGCAGTATCAGGCATTTGAGTTTTTATTCACTTTGTTAAGCAGTTTCTATGGAGTCTACATCCTGAATCTGACAAAACAAACTGCTGAAGGGAGAAGCACACAGGTTTGTGGAGTGTTGGAATGATTCTTCAGCTGCCTGGAGCTGAATGTAGCTCCTAACAGATGAAAACCAATTTTGCTCACTTGAGATATTTTTGGTATATACTTGATATATATTTGATATATTGATATATACTTGAGATATATTTGGCCAGGCAGCCAAATGATTACATTCAAACTTTCCAAAGCTTGGAAATATTTGCTTCTGAGTCACAGCCAAACATGAGTAACTGCTGCCCAGAAGGGATATTGCTGTTTGGAAAGAGAGAGACAGCAATAACTGATTGCCATGCTGAGCCTGGAAATTCCATCTCAACCTTATCTTCAGCATCATGCTTTTGCAGTGCTCTCACGAGCTCCACCACTGCTGAAGCAGCAATCCAGGAGCAGCAGACCCACCTTCATGATGCAACAAACTGCTCCAACAAAAATTGTGGTGAATCCCTACACTAGATACACTACACTAGAGAAACAGGTAGTCTAGCAAGCAGGTAGCCCAGAGAACAGAAACCAGTCGTCAGTGTTCCTTCCAAAAAACATAAATGTACTGCATAAAACTCAGCAACTTTTTTTTTTTAAATTTGATTTTGATTTTTATTTTTTGATTTGTGAAAAACAAGATGTTCTGCCAGAATTAAATACAGGTTAGCCTTTATCAAATGAATGTAAATAGTTGGCTATTAACAGAGAATTTATGACCTCAAATTGGCCTATGGCAATTTTTTTTGGGTGTTGTGAATGATATTTCATCTGTTTTTTGAAAAACAGTTGCTCTTGGACTAAGAACTAAACATTCCAAGGACCTACCATAAATTAAAAAGAAAAGTAGAATCTTTGCAGAAACAGGTTGCACAGGAAATGCCTTCAAAACAGTTTTGTATTGGACTGAGCAAGAGATACCAGTTGGGATACTTGTGGAGAATCAAAAGTGACAGACATGCAATATTTGGTTCGTAACTTTATTTAAGGTATCAATATGCCTCTATCCAATCTTTCCCAAGAAGGCCTTCTTGAAAGCCTTGATATGATCTTCCCTTCTCAAGCATCCTGCCATTTTTTAATGGGAGAAGGTGTTAACTTTAGGAAAAAAAAAAAACCAAGCCCAAAAAACCCACAAACAAACAAACAAAAACCCCCCAAAAAAACCCCAAAAAACCCAACCCAAAAAAACACCCCAAAAAACCCCACTCCCAACTTGGAAACCCTGCTTTTCCTCTGCTGCTGCAAGTCTGTGTATGGATTTCACTTACCACCAACCAAAATGTTCTCTGTCTAAGAGGAAAAAGACTAACTCTTGGAAAGGGCTAGAAGATTCTGGGCATTTAGAGTCTCTCCTTGCTGCCAGATTTTCAGCTAAATACACTGTGCATATGGGGATAAAAAGCTTTCAAATCTTTCAAATCCCCTGAAGTTTCTGTAACTGTCATTTAAAAGAAAACACCTTTGACTTGTACAGCAGGCAAGCCTGAACTGAAACCACAGGGAGAGAGTAAATATGATCCTCCTGGTGTCATTTTTAAAGCCTTTTTTCTGTCTGTAACTGCTCTTTAAATGTAAATAAACACTGTTCTCTTAATATGTGAGTTTCTACCCCAGAACTCTATTAGGGATTGCACAAATATTACCTCAGTGTATATTCAGACATTATTAAAACAAATTACTCTACTGCAGTACAGCTAAGGCCCATTCATTCATTCTTCATTCCTGATGGTGGTGGACTGTGCAACGTCCCTGAGGTATGCCAGGAACAACCACGCTGTTGTAAGCTTACACAATCAGTTATTTAAAATTGATTTATTTTGTTAATATCATATAATGGCTCCCAGGAGGAGATGAAAACAAACAGATCAGAGCTGATTATGCCTCCAGGTTATGGCTTGAGACAAGGCAGTAACTCGTGGGTCTAGAACTCACAGCTACAGAAAGACACTGCTTTGTGCTCTGTGTGCTTTTTTCTCCCTGCAACCCTTTGAACCTCACAGTATCCATGTGCCTCAGGTCTTAAACCACCACAGGCTTGCATTGTACAGCTTGGGCCAAGGTCTCCAGATTGCCTTGACTATACCTGGCAGAGGTCTAAAGGGGTCTGTCTTGTACACACAGCTATGGGTAGTTTTAAACCATCCTTTACAGCTTCCCTGTTCTTGGGTTCCTCTAGTCTTTGGCCAACTATTGGCATTGGATATAACTGGTCAAAGAAAAAAAACAAATCCAAGGGCTGGAGGTTCCTGGTGAACAGAGACAAATACTTTGTTCCCCCTTTTATACTCTGTGTATTGAAAACACCAAAGGCGTGACCTAGAATAAAAAGGTCTGTATTGGAATTGGCTCAGCCCAGATAGAGAATTTGGAGCCATGTTCTGATTTGGCTTCCAAGAGGCATTTTAACATGTAGACATCTCTCATCCTCTCAAAACCATTGTTCATGGTTTCCTCATTTCATGGTTTTCATCATTCATGGATGTCGTTTCATGTGTTGCATGTTACTGACTCTCCATTTGTTTCCATTTTCCTGTCAGAACAAGGTTTCTGTGGGCTTTAATTATCTTTAATTAGTCAGTGGTGTGACCATACAGCAGCTTTCTCTTGCCACAGGAGAGGGGTCATTCCTAAGCTTGCTGCTGAGGTCATTCCTTAACCACTGCTGCTGTAAACAGCCCATGAATTACTTCTGCAGGAACAAAGCAAAAGGTCAGAAACACGATGGGAGCAATGTGCTATGTCCTGTGTCCACACTCACTGAACTGCTGTGAATGCTCTCAAACCAGAGGCTGTTCAGCCAGCTGGACGAGGCACACTAGAGCCAGCGGCTGAGAATGTAATTTCTGAGTAGAACTGTTACACTGGCTGCTGTCACTGTGGTCAAAGTGCCTTCTGGCTGCAGTCACACAGGAAAACCTGCTATGGTGGGAGCTGCTTTGCTCATACGTAGTGCAGCACAAAGTGGTATGATCATACACATTCCCCTTCCCAGCAAAGCTGGATAAGGGCTGTCAGATCTTTGTCAGATCTTTGCTCTAAATCTAAATTTCATACCTTGGAGCTACTTGACTGCTGATCATTACAAGCCCCACAGGATGAAACCTTTGGGATTCTGTTGCCTGGTTGTGCTTGCCTCTTGCAATCCATTCTTTCAGATAGTCTCTGTGGAGCAGAATCTGCCTGGCCTGAATGGTGATAGATTGTTGAAAGCAAAATCATCCCCTATCTGTAAGAAAATCACAAGTTTTCCTTATATTCCTGGATCTCCGAGGCTTCAGTGGATAACAAGACCTTATTTCAATCCTTTGTCAACAATCCAGGAATCTGTCCAATCAAACACTTATATTCGTTCAAATAAAAGAGGCCAGGACCAAGGATGCATTTCTGGTTTCTTAATGCCTAGTTCAACTGTTGCTATATTAATGGTGTTTGGCCTCCAGATCTAGTCCTGATTCAAATCTCTGAGGGCTGAGCTTTCAAGGCAGAGCTGTCCATACATCTCTTGGTTAGCTGCATCAGGTGTAGTGGACTGACATAACTGTGACCGTGGAATGTACCTGCCCCTGTGGCTGAAGGCACTGAGTAGACACTTCTGAGTGTCTTCTGAGGCTTATTTACAGAAGGCCTAGACAGCACCTGCACATTTAAAAGCTGTTGGGAATCTCTGCATAGTCTGAGGTCTTCCCAGCCATAGCTAGAGCCTCACAGCTTATTTTAACTGTGATCCTCCTTGCATGGGTGGCAGGGCTGTTGCATGCTCCTAATGCAGATGTGTCACTCTGTGCTGACAATGGTTCCATTCTTTGGGCCCTGCTTATTACAAGATTTATTTTTTTTAATGGTGGGTATAAAACTCACTCTTGTTTAATTTGAGAGCTCTTTATGAGATGAATGAAAAGCATGAGGTAAAATAGATTGAAAGTATACAAGTGTCATAAAGACTTGAAATTATTTTCTTCCACACTTTACCTATTTTGACTGTTCAGATGATAAACTATCCATGGTTTTCACTGGAATCTCTCAATATACCAGTAAAGCACAAACAATATTAAATAATAGTAGTGATACATACATATATCTTTAAGTACATACAGTATATATGCAGCACAAATCTGTTCTGTAAATATCAATTTAAATATCTGCCTTTTACCAAAGTAATCTTTTGGTTAAATTTAAAAGCACATGAAATTTCCAATAAAAGACAAACTCTAGAAACATAATAGAGCAGGCATTGGGGCAAAAAGGATGCGCAAATAGTAAAGTTTATATGTAGAGTATGGATCAGATTTCAAAAGCAAATGGAATGAACTTAAGCGAAACAGCATGTATTCCAAATTGGAATCAGCTATAATATTATGAGAAATCTGTGTACCTCCTATTGTAAATATTTATACTTTTGAATTTCCTTAGTAAACTGCCAGATATGATTCCCCAAAGAACACTATTTACTTGTTTTAGGTTTTAGCTTATCTGCCCTTCAGTTCTCTCATGAGATCAAATTCTCACATTACTGACACATGGAGTTTTTTTAATTGCAGATCAAAGGGGAATACAACTCATACATGCATTACAGCATCATCTTTTAACACCTAGCAGACCATAGTGACTAAAATTTGACTTCTTAGGGCATTAAAATTTAAACACTATACAAGAAAAAGTACTGCAAATCTCTCTGGAACTGAAATTCACTTGTTGTCCTCGTATACACAACTTCTGCACAGTCTTCTCTGTGCTAAATCACTGCCAGTACTGCAACACAATTTCAAAGGGAGAATTTCATGCACTCAAAGATCAGAGGATTATCAGTGCAGAAATCATTCTATTTAAATTTATATATGAATTCTTATCTGTCTCAGTGTACCTGCAATTATTAGATTTCTGACAATAGACAGTCTATTCACCAGTCTTGCTCAAGATGATGGGACAGACCTCGAATTCTAGCCTACCAATCTAATTCCAAATTATTGTATATCTGTAGATAATTTCTGTCCCATCTTTCATGCTTTAAATTTTATCTACTGTCTACTTTCCCCAGTGCTCAATAGGGATACAGCGAGGCTTACATGCCTTTGACTTAACTGCCTTGATGCCTGCCTGATAAAAGTCATCATAACAACATAGTTTGTTATTTTTGCTTTGAGCTTTTAAATGGAAAATACACTATTGGCTTCAATGACACAAGATCCAGCACTTGTTTTTACAGGAGCTTTCAAGGAAAATGGAAGCTCTCAGTGAAGAGTTTACCTCTTCACTAGCTCACAGAGTCAGTAATTCAAGGTGAGCTTCCTCTGTGCATTTGTGTATCTCACACCCTTTTGAAAAATTTTCTCTTTGATGCAGGAAGGTGTGACTGGGCTTTAAAGTATGAAACATGCTGCCACAATTGCACATGCTTTCCAACATCACTGATAACATCCTGTTCTGTCATGTTGGTGTGTCTGTTTAACTTATAAGTTCCTTAGGTCAAGGACTGTCTACAGCTCCTTGTTTATATGGTAATTACTAAATATTTGTCCATCTTGATTAATCCCTAGACATTACAATAATAAAGCAGTTAGGAATCATCAGTCACATCAGATTTGAACCAGAAGCACAAAGGCAAGGCCTCATCATCCCTTGTGCCATTCATTCAGTCCTTTTTCAGCACAAGACATTTCTACCTCCTCCTTCCCAGCAATCCCCATGTCTTATTTTTTCTTTATGTGGCTGAAAAACAGATAAGAGAATAGTTTCAAAAGTTCTTGGAAAAAATGTGTCATCTGAGCCCCTCCGGGTCCAGACAACAACACAAAAACAGAAAAGCAGGGGAGAAAAAGAAAAGAGTGTCTAGTTTGGTAAAAAAGTTTGATCAAAACAGCTGCAATTTGCAAGGATTAGATCTGGTCTGCTGTCCTACAGAGCTAAGAACTGGACAGTGGCTCTTTATGATTTCACAGCCCTCTGTAGGCTGCCAAATTAAGTATGTTTTGGATGAAAGTCTGAAAAAAGAGCTGGCATCAAAAAAACTTTTGGTGTCCACTTCCAGCCCTAATAGTTTTCTTTTAATCTGTAGCCAGGGCATGGGAAATACAATCCTCCTTCATTAAAAGTATTTAAGTGATCATCTGTTGGACTGTATGTGACTTGAAATTTGCCCCTTTATGGGATGAATAAGCTGCATGGAATCTGGTTATAAGCTGAAAATCACCATGGAAATTTTTACAAACTTTCTTTCCACCCCAAAAGTAACTTTTTCATTTCTAGAACTGCTTTTCCTTCTTATGATGGTATGTGAGGAGTAAACCAAGGAGAGCATATAACTACCTGGAATAATGACTAAAATTCTTCAAGGTCATCCTACTGTATTTCCTTAAATCTCTGTTTCACTGTCATGTGGCCATCTAAGTGATTGTCTTTGTCCTGTTGTATTCTTACAAATAGAAAAGGGAAAAAATAATTATTTACTTTCGGCTGGTGCAATAGAGCCTGAAATAGTAAGTGAAAGCAGATGATGAAAAACCAAAGTCTCAATACTGTACATCGGTTTTGCAGGGTTTTTTTCCTAGTTCTTTTGAAATCCACACTCCCACCCCCACACACACGTGGCAGTGTTTGTAGGTTTTGAGCCTTGGGAGTGTTAGCAGCTGAGTCTTGTGTAACCTTTCCACTCCAGGGCAGGAGCTCCTCAGCTTGTGCAGCTAAACCACTGCTGGGCACGGGTCAGTGGGAAGTGAGACCATGAGAAAACAAACAAGCAAACAAAAACCTGTGGAAAGCATTGCCTAACAAATAGACAAAAGGTAGAGATTTATTTGCTGCTAAGTGACATCTTAAATCAAATACCAAAAGACATTAAAACTCTCTCCCGTAAAGGCTCAATGTTACCCTCTGTAAGAGCATAATACACATTTCTATGACATGGTGCAAATGGTAGGGACTGAAGGGCAGCTTGCCCATCTAAACTGGATTTCCCAGTTTCAGTTTGATGACACAATTTTCACTTTCTATTCTGTGACTCTTAAATAAATTTGCAGTTTCCTCAGCTTTCTGTGTTCAGGGAGAGAGGTGACTGAGCTTTGATGATAAAAGTAATACTTAGTTTTTGCACAATATCTGTCATAAATAGAAGACAATGCATGTCACGAAATAGATCTGTATCATTACCCTTTTACCTGAGGGAAAAACAAGCCTTTTAGAGGTGAAAAAATTAGCTTTTGATCATTAAAGTATTACATATAAAGTATTACATATAAAGCTCTTTTTTTTTTTTTTCTTTTAAGGAAGATTAGAACATACTAATTTGTTTTAAATTTACTCCTGCAGTTGATCTGTCCTGATTTTTAAGTAGGCAAAATGGGCTTCTTGGTGACAGTGTGCAAATCACTGAATCTTTCTTTCCCTTTATATTCTTGTCTATTGAAAATATTGATGATACTTTGATTTTAATTTTAAAATACAGATGATAATTCAAAGCAAATTAATAAAGTTACATTTAGAAGTAATGGTGAAGTGCTGCAAGATCTTTAGCTGGGAAGTATTTAATGACAGGCAAGGAAATTTTATTCGTCTGCTACAATATTCTGGACTGTTCTTGAAATACTGATACTAAGCCCAGAGAGCCATGACTGTCTAATTATATGAGCCTTATTAGATTAACAAGGTAAAGGAAATTATGTTTCTTAAAGAATCACTTTTTTGTCACCTCCCTTACTGCTCTGCTGTGGCAGTGACAGTTTCTACATTTACAGCAGCATCTTTTAGTTCTGGAGCTGGAAAGAGGCAGCTGGACTTCACCCAGCCAGCAGTAAACATTTCTAAAAAGCATGGTACTTCACTCATTCATCTATAAACCACTTCCATGTAACCTCCCTAAGTTTCTCCTGCAGATCTATGCTGATCCCACCTTTTAACAGGACTAGCTAGCCCAGACGTCCCTGTTCTTTGCTGGAACCTCACACCCACCCACTTCCCTTTCCTGAAACAGCATGCCAAGGAGCATGATGGATCACACAAGTCCATGCCCAGACATCTGTTTGCTTTGTTTGGAAAAACAGTTTTTCACATTATGTAGCCCAGTGTGCCTGTCATCAGACATCCGCAGTGTGTCTGTAATGTGACAACACAGGAGCCCTTTGTTGGTAGCATTCAGTGTTTTTATCAGCATTTCAGTACTGAGAGGTCTGAGTGCTGAGAGGGGTGGGTTCAACTGAGGATATGAAGAGGTCACTCATTAGAAATGTGAAGGGAATTAAGGTGTGTGACTGTGATGGGATGCAAACTTTTAATAGTATTTGCTCCCTGGTTCTCACTGTGAGAGAGCCATAAGGGTGCAGGGGAAGAGCCAAAGAGCTGTGAAATAAATGGTCGTGAGGGGTGTGTATGTTTCCCCTGATGAGAAATTCTTGGCCACTTTCATAGGATTGCCTTAAGACAGCAATGCCCCTCATAGCAGACAGGCAATACAAAGGTCATCTAATCAACTCTCGTTGTTTACATGGTTCTTCCCATCTTAGCCCTTCATGGAAGCCAAAAGCGACCACTGCAGGCTTTTTCCATGGAGTTTTCCATTGGGTTTTGATCACAGTTACCTGTTGGGCTGGTATGCAGTGATATCTCTTGCATTTCCTATTCCTCTGCCCAGACTGAAAAATGGAGATTAAGCTTGATAACAACTCTCATGTGATGTCAATGGATACCCTAAAAGATCCCACCTTGTCAAGCACTGTGTAATGCTCTGGTTTACAGGCGAGGGACATGCAAGGGATAGGAGTAGGAAATTTGGGCAAAGCTGACTTTGGAAGTTTTTTAAGACTATAAGGACCAATTTTCTGAGTAGAGTAACCATGGGACCAGATAGTCTGATCTGCTGTTACTCATACTGAGGTCAGAGATCTGTGGAACTGAGGGGATGAATTTTACTGAAGGCATGGAATGTCTCCTAAGGTTTCTACTGCAAATCTGTGGATCTGGACCTACCAGCAAGAGGATTAACTAGCCCAGACATCCCAGTCCTTTGCTGGCTCCCTGGGACCTCACACACACTTGTTTCCTGCCTTGAAACAGGAGTCAGGGAGGTATGGAGACAGTGGGGTCTGCAGGGTGGAATCAGCTGCTCTGTGGACCCCAGGCTGTAGACAGATTATGATGCTTAAAGAGGAGGAGAATGAGCCTTTCCAATGTGAAGCTGGAGTGCTGAAAAAGGAAGGGAACTCCTGTTCCTACCTGCAGTCCTTTGAATTCTCATTAATCACTCCCTCATTTTCCTTTTACAATGCCAGCCCTAGAGCTCCCACTGATTTTTCCCTGTTCTCTTCTCTGTACCCTCAGAACCTACTTACCACTGAGTATTTGAATGTTGTGTATATCATGGAGAAATCACCAATGATTTCTGAATTAGTTTCTTGGGGTATAGTATGTTATTTTTATTGCTTTTCCTTTGAATTGCCTTATTTCTCAATGTTGTTATGCACAAGAAAATGACTTTTTTTTTTATTTTTGTGAGAACATTCTATCACAAATGAAGCTCTGGGCGGGAAAATGTAGGAAATGTAGGAAATTTAGGAAAATTAGTCACTATCCCAAATCTAATAAGAAAATATGCAGAGAACTAATACTTCTCTGTGACAGTGTTTTTCATAGGGTGAGGTAAAACTGTCATCTAGTGGTCATAATCTGTTCCTGAATTACTGTTTTCATTTGGATATAGCCAGAAAATTTCTAATACCCAGGATGAAATATGCAGAAGTATACCTGAAAATACTAAGCTAGGAAAAAAATATGTGTCTGAAGGGCTTTGAGGTAAAGTGAAAAACCTTAGAATCTTTCATAAAGAATAAACAAATTTATGACTTCATGCAGCAAAGCTGTGAAGTCCCTTTTTCCTCTGTCTCCCACAATTTACCACAGCGACATATCACTTTCTGCCTTAGTGAACAGCTGTGGGAGGCTAAAGATCAAGATAACTGAAGCTAAAATAGGCCATCAAAATAACCCCTCAATAGTTATCCTGCTAGAGTCATTTTACAAGTCAGTCTCAACTACTCTGCAAGAAGCATGCTGATGCTATCAGAATAGAGCTGGCTGTGTGCATCTCCTCACTTGGAGCTTCTGTACCAGTGTTTTGCAGCTGCTGGTTGGTAAAGCCAATGCTAACACCTACATCATGACTACTGGAGTTCAGTGAATAAAGCTGAAGAACAGCAGGACTGGTACATGGTGTAATAATGATATGCTCTTACAAAGAAGGAAAATTGGCAGAGCAAAATGCAGTATTACAAGTTTGATGATTCAGGCTGGAATATTACTACATAGCATTAGCACTTGCATGTGGTACCTGTGATACTGTGGGCAGAAGCAAGTGTGATTCTCAGATTTTTTTTTAATGAAGAAATTCATATGTGCTGATGAGTGAGGAAACTTTTATGCAAGCAGTATCTCCTGGAGTGAACTGGCTAGTATAAAACATAATACTTAGCAAACAAGCTTCCTGTCCAGTTTGGTTTCCAGATTGTGTTTATAATTTGTAGTTTCAAAAGGAGGTGGATCTCTAGTTTTGGATTAGGATCCATTTATTCAAGGCGCTTTGCAAACCCAGAACTTCAAGATACCATCTGCCTTGTAATGCTTAAAGTTTTAAGCACATGTTGAAGGCTAATGCTGACAGAGGCAGATGATGGGGACCACAAGGAAATTACAACACAGTCTTTATGTATTCAGCAATAATTCCAGTATGTCCACACCCTTGAGAATGCAATTGCTGTTGAGCAGATGTCATTGAAGAGGTTTAGCAAAGATCTTGAATAAAAGTGATGAGGTACCTTTCTGGATGTTTATGCAGTTTCCTGACTGAGGATAGTGCTATCTGAAGTAAATGACAAAAAACATGAGGTGAATTATTTTTAAACTTAACACATGGTCAAAAATAGCTGTCATCTTTAGTCCACCAGAGAAAAAAGATTTCTCATGGTGAATGCAAGGGAGGAAAGGCTAGGCTATGGAAGCCTTTCTTATATATTCATTATGAAATATATTTAGTAGTGAATATCCTTTACTTAGTCTATTCTGTGAATAGGTTTTGATCTGACTGCATAATTTCTGTGCAAATATATTTTTTCATCTTTCTTTCTAGTTATGACTAAATGCACTGTACAGTTTTATTTCCCTACCAATTAAATGTGAATCACTTTTTATTCTGCTAGAGCTTTTAGATTTTTAAAATTTTATTTTAATAAATTGGGGGCTTTGAAAAAAAATTATAATTCCCTTGCCAGTACACTCATTTTCCAGATTTGTATAAGCATGCTTATTCTTTAGATTTGTATGAAGAAACTCCTGCTACATCTAGAGGGAGAATTCTCATGTGAAAGTCACCCAGCTCTAACAGAAAAACTTAAATTTCTGTAGCCAGTAAGATAAACACAGAAGATCCTCAGGTTATTTTAATTCATAACTGAAAGTAACCTGAGCAGTACTTCAGCAGTCACACACTGAACCAAAGGGTTATGATGGACAGCCAGGTTACAAACTAGGCTGTAAGTAGTAAACCATCAAATATGAGTATGTGATACTGGAAGGATAATGTAGTTGTGAATCCTGCATGTTTTTGGGGTGCAGAGACTGGGTAATGTCTGAAACACCACTTCTACTGGACTCTATTATTGGGAAAGCTGTTTGAAGCATCTAAGTGAGGATATAATAACCTTTCTGCTGGTATTTGCAAGGTAACAGAATCTTACATGTTGTCTCGCTGATGAAGGGCTTCACCTTGTTTCCATGAAACAGATTCCAGTTAGAGATGCCCAGAAATTGATGCATGTACAGAAGCTATGTTCAGCCTCAGGATTTGTGGTGCATCCATTTTTTAGTACTCCATTGCCATCCTAAAGAATAGGCGAGCAGCTACTCTGTGGATGTACAGCAGCAGAGAATCTGCTGACGTGCTGTGTATGTGAGCTGGGTGCTCGGGACCCTCTACAGTCATAAGATAACTGTGATTAGTAACTGCTTGTTTAGAGCAGGAATGGCAGTTATAAACTGCCAGGAGACTGAGACATGCATGTGAAGATAAAATACAGCAGTAAAAGTGCAAGCTGCAAATTTACGAAAATTAAATATTGCGGCACGAGATGCAGCATCGGTGAATGTGGTTAAAGCCAAAACCCTCCTGTACGGGATGAGCTGAAAAGCTGCTGACTTTCTTCCTGTGACTTTGCAACATGCTGGGGAGTTTAGAGGGCAGGCTGGCTCGACTGCTAAGAAACAGCCACCACAGCACTTTTGTGTGGAGGATGTCTGCAGCACAACAGCAGCACAGTGCAGAGGAGCAGTGAGCACCCTGAGGGAGAAAGAGGAGTGCACAAAGGGACTCTCTGCGTTAGAATTCTGTGCATGTGTGTATACCTAAGAGTCTTGACTCAATATTATCACAGTCACAAGCTAAAATTCTGTTTTTCTGCCCCGTAGCAGGTCTGAATGTGGAACAAAGTAAAGGACAAAGAAAATAACCAACCAGTTAGCAACTTAGCAATGCCCAGGTCTGGAACTTATATGATTTAGTCCAGTGTGATAGACCTGTGAAGGATCATAAAATCCTACAGCTAGACAGTGGGTTAGCAGGTGATACTCTTCAGTAAATATATTGCTTATAAACTGGCAACAATCTACCTTCAAGAGCTGATGAACCCCATTCATGAACACTGAACAACATTAAACACTTTCCAGTCCACAGAAAAGAAGTCTTAAGAAGTGATGGCACTTGGTTTTTGAGTGGAAAAAAAGATCACTGGTCAGTATAACACCTATTTTAAGTGAGGAACTTCAGAGGATTATGCCTGTGTTGACTGGCTCTCCTCCTTGGTCAGCCACTGGAAACTGAAGTTCCTTTAAAAGTTGTTTGTAGCTGCTTGATATTCAGCTTTGATCCCTTCCACTCTGAAATGACATGCAGAAATGGAGAAGAGCAATACTTGTGTGCAGAGAACACCTGGACAAGAGTGGCTGGTTCATAGCTGCTAGAGTGAGAGTAAACACCCAGCTGTATCAGTTTACGTGAGTAATACATTTAGGAACTGCAATCAGTTTAGAAGCCTGTTTTCCAAGCTCTGTGTCATATCCCTTGGGAACTTAGCTCAAAAGAAAGCTCTAACAATGTGTGTCAAAAGACATTTCTAAATCTAAAGGAAAAATCCAGTTCTTCTGATGCTGCAATCAGACCAAGTACCCAGTCAGTCTTTTAAATGAGGCAGTCAACAGAGATTTATAAATATATTTCTTTACTCTTACAGTAAAGTCAGTTCTTACTTTAGCTAGAAAAGCATCAATCAAAAAAACTTGAGAACTGCTACTATATAGAGGACAATTTATTTTACTTATTCCCAAGGGATATTTTGTGAAGGTGAGAATAAGTCACCTCAAAATGAGACACAATAAGATACATAAGCTAATTTACATACAAAAAGTGAACTTGCAAGTACATTGAAAAGAATATCAGTAAAATATCTAGACATACAAATGAAAAAAACTTCAGTTGTGGTAGTTAAAATAAATATGACTACAATTAGCAAGCATTTTATCCTTTTTGTACATTATTGCACATTTATAGAAGATATATTTGTACTTGTTTGGTGTTGTGAAATATTTTATGTTTGTTTTTGGTCAAAGTAGCCTATGGGTTTTGAGTAATGTAAGTATTTTACAGTATCTTAATGCTTATACTCTTAAGAAACAGAAGAATGTCATATCTTCATAGAATCTTAGAGAAAAATAATCATATCAGCAATCTGAAACACAGATCATATGAACATATGATGAAATGAACATATTTAGTGGAAATCACAAAACCAGAGAGTGGTTTGGGTTGGAAGAGACCTTAAAGATCATCAAGGTCCACTGCCCCAGGGACTGGCAGGGTCACCTTTCACTAGACCAGGTTGCTCAGAGTTTCATCCAACCTGTTCTTGAACACTGCCAGGGATGGGGCATCCACAGCTCTCTGGGCAAAATGCTCCAGTGTTTCACCACCCTCAAAAAAAAGAATTTCCTCCTAATATCTAATCTAAACCTACTCTTTTTCAGTGTGAATCCATTCGCCCCTGCCCTGCCACTGCATGCTCTTGTAAAAGTCCATCTCTGTCTTTCTTGCAGGTTCTCTTCAGGAAGGCCACAATTCAGTCAGCCCAAAACCTTCTCTTTTCCAGGCTGAACAATCCAAACTCTCTCAGCCTTTCCTCATAGAAGAGGTGCTCCAACCCTCTAATGGCCTTGATGGCCTCCTCTGGATCTACACCAACATGTCAATGTCCTGCTTGTGCTGGGGACCCCAGAGCTGGGTGCAGCTCTGCAGGTAGCTTCTCACAAGAGCAGAGTAGAGGAGCAGAATCCCCTCCTTCCCCTGCTGGCCATGCTGCTTTGGATGCAGCCCAGGATACAATTGGTTTTCCGGGATGCAAGTGCACTTTGTAGGGCCATGGCCAGCCTCTCATCCACCCCAAGTCCTTCTCAGCAGGGCTGCTCTCAATCTGTTCATCCCCAGCCTGTGCTGATACCAGGAGCTGTCCCAACCCAGGTGCAGCACCTTGCACTTGGTCTTGTTAAATCTCATGAGATTCCCGTTGGCCCACTTATCAACCTTGTCCAGATTCTTCTGGATGATATCCCATAATGGCATCACAAAATACTGGATATGAACCTAACAAGGGAATTAGTCATGCTAGTGCAGTCTCCTTCTTAGTGGATGACCTCCTAAATTTATCCCTTATTTCCATTTTCAGGACTAAGTCTTCCCTACCTTCTGCTATTTGAGGCATTCAGGAATGATCAGTACCCAGGTCATGTGTTAGTAACATATGTATTAGAAAAAAAACTGGCTGGTGGTGGAAGAGTGTTTTGTTTTAGTTCAGACAGAACGCTCCTCAGGTCTCCCAAATGTGTGCATCATAGTGTCAAGTGCATCAAAGAAACAACTACGAGTGACTGACAAAACCAGGATCTCCAAGGCAAGAACAGAAAAGGGAAGATTGGTCACAACTTCTTTTCCAGGAAAAACTACGGTGTGTGGTCAGTCACATCCTCCCAAGGAATAACACATTCTCCCAAGGAAGAAGGAAAAATGGGAAAAAAAGAACTATGGGCTTTTCAGCAAGCAGAGGTGTTTGGACAGACCTAGTGATCTATGCTGCCCCAAAATGTGCAGAAATCCTCTAAGAAGTTTCTTTCTATAACCAGTCTTCTAAAAGTGTCTCTTTCCTTTTCTGGTGTTGTTGAATCATTCATGTTTCTCGACACAGGTCTTGTGGAAGATTCTGCCCCACTGTCAGATCCAACACTGAGTTGTAAATTACATTTTCCTTCTGCACATAAGTAGTATAAGGTTCCACTTCCATTGTGTCATCCTAGCAAAACAAAACCAAAACCGGTGAATACAAGGAGGAGTTTAGCTTGCCAAGACTCTGCAAATCTTTCAACTGGACTGAAGAAAATAACTGGGAAATAGTGCTCTCATATTTACTCCTCTTCTACTAAAGAAAAAAAAAACCCTCTATTTCTTTTTCTACCAAGGAACATGGATTGCCTGAAACACCACTTTCTGTCAGAGATTTGGAGGGTGAAGCTGAGGTATTATTTCACTTGCCTCCTTTATCTTTCCTTCTACTCCACTTTTGTTGGCCTGAAAAAGAATTTTTATTAGAGTCTAATTCCCTAGAAAGAGCAAATAATATGCTGGAGTCTTGACCTTGATTCATTCCTCATCAGTCTGCTGCAGTTTCAGTCTACAGACATGCTAATATAAGTCCCGTGACGTGACAACGCTGGCATTTAAATCATTATTTAACGTTAATGCAAGTGTGTCTGTCAGCAACAACTGGGAGGGAGGGCAGCAAAACAGCAGGAATACTAATAATAATTAGTATTAGATATGATTCAATAACCAGAATTGACTAAGTCTCTTCAAAAACTGAATCATCTTTTTAAGTTGATGACAGAATTTGCATCTAGTGTATAATGTGGGTGCACAGATACAATATAATTGTAACGCGCCTTGTCTGTGTAGAGATGCTGTTATTTGGATTTGGCAGCAGAGAACAGAGACAGAGCATACAAGTGAATTGCTCAGCTACACAGGAAGCTTCTAACAACATAGGGAATTCAGTAATATCTCCCAGTTTGCAGCTCAGCTCTCCTTCCATTGTCTTGAGTATGACTGTTTCTTTGATTGTGGATTGACCATGCAAGATAAAGAATGGCTTTCCAAACTCACACGTTATCATTTTGGACACCAAAAGGGATATGCTTTTTCTCTTGATGTCTGTTAATCTTGTTGCTTAATCTTCTTGTTCACTGATAGTTTTCTTAATATCCCCCAACCCATGCTATTGGCTCCCTTCCTGATTATTATTTGGAGAGAGGTTGTGGTCAGAGTATCTGATGTGACAAGGGAAATGTGGTGAGACTCACTCCTTGTTAAAATTTAAAAATGGCAGTTGCTGCATGTTTGCTGTTGGAACACACCTGTAGTGTTTGCTCCAAAGTCATGGTGAAGATAAGCTTTGTTCTGTCCTATAAAAAGTCAAGAGTAAATATATCAGACATAGTAGTACCTGCTGAAAGCTGAGAGTAAAAATCTAATGTTTTCCCTTCACTGATCATGTTTCCAGGGCTACCAGAGTCATCACGATTTGGTGATGGTCTAACATGAATCATTCTTCTTACCTGTTGGGAATGTATAGGAGCAATTTCAGGAGTCTTGTCTTTGCAGCATAGTCTGTGAAAAAGAGAAGTATTAAAACATGTTTGGCTGGATCACAGCTTCATTTCTTTCATCAAAAGCTTATGAAACATTTATTTTTCTTGTCTTCAAGAGTAAAACCTTTTCATGTTTCTCTCTCCTTGACTTTTGATCCTGAAATTATAGCACCCTACCTTTTCTTGTGTTTGTGGGAGCTTATACATAAAATGGAAGCAGATTAGAATCAAAGCCCTCTGTCAGGATATACATTTTGCAGTTAGTGAAATTGTATTGAACTAATTCTTCACATCTGAGGGAAGAGGCCTGAGAGAAAAACAGTTTGGAGCAGGCAAATGAAGAGCCTAGCTGAGGCTTTTCAGTACAGATGATAATACAGCCTTCTAATGCACAAATTATTTCTGTAGTTTTTTGCCTCAGAACTACTTTTTTTTTTCTCCTTCATAGGAAATAAAGGGACTAGAGCCCAGCTTCACTCAAGGAATTTTTTAATAAATACAGATACAATCTGCTGTCCCTTGTGTTCATATGGCAGGCTGGCATTGCTCAGTCCTCTGGCATTTAGTGGAACTTATTAGGCAGCAGAACAAATGCCTTGATCTAATCCAGAGAGATACTGGCAGATTATCACAGTATCTGAAGCAGGTTTAGTCTCACAGATTCCTATCAGAATGAAGTGTTCCCCTTTAGGAAGCAATGCCATCAGGGTCCTTGGCCAACTTCTTCCCATTTATATTTTACTCAGGGGCATTATTCTGTGAAGATATGTGCATTGCACAGTGCATAGTGCCTGCAGTACAGAAGTATTTGATGTAGATGATTTGGTTATTCACAGCAGCACAGACTGACAGAATCATATGATTTCAAGACACAAAGAGTACTTTAAATTTTCTTCTAGCACTAGACAATTTTTCCTTTGCACTTTAGCATACATACATACCTATCACTGTGGAGCTTGAAATAGTAGATGACAGCCAACAAGGTGGTAATGATTAGAACACAAGTAATGATGCAGGCATACAGGAAAAAGTTGGTTTTCTCTAAACATAAAGAGAAATCTCAGTTATATCTTCTCAGATTCTATATCATTTCAGTAGAAGATTAAAGTTGCTTTAGCACATACATGCATTTTCAGCATGCTTGTAAAACAAACAGAATATCCTTCAGCAGAAGGGAAAGTTAGTAATGAGACTTTGCTAAGAAACACAAGTGGAGTCTGTGTTAGAGGCAAAAGTAGATTCGACAAATCTCACAGTGTTCACTCATATTTTCACTAAGCCACACCTGAGTTTCTCTCAAGGACTCACCATTTCTCAGTAGTTGTATATATTCTCAAAAGCCAAAAAAAGCCATATATTCCCAAAAAAGCAAAGACCAGAACCCAAGGGTCATACAGTGTCAGACATTCACAACTTGGAATGAAGGAATGTATTTTTTTCTGCTAGCCACTCAATACTTGGCCCTTTGTTTCTCTTACCATGACATTAAAACTTGCATCCAAAAAAAAAAAAAAGTCCTAATATTCTTATTCCAAATGATTATTTGAACACAAAGATCATGATTGCTTTCTCTCTGTTTCCAAAAGCATTTTCACTACCACACTTACATGTATCCCTCTTAGGGAAGAAAGCATTAGGAAATAAGTGTCCAGAACACAAACAAGCCTGTGATGTTTCTGGGCAAAGGCAGAGGGGAGGATACACTTGTCTTTACAGGACTTCACTAAAGGTTTCTGTATCTTTAGAGACTTTGCTTCCTAGAAAGAACAGGGATGACAAAAGCTGAACAGGGTTCTGAACACAGAACACACAAAGGGAAGCTCACCTGAGGGACTGCAGGCTATGGACTGGCTCCAGTTCCCAGCTGGGTGGGACACCATGCAGGTGGTCACATTGGTTCCATTGGTGCTACAGGCTGTGAACTTGCTGAGGACAGTCACTGTCCCGTTGTCGTGGCACTTCTCCTGTGCACGGGAGCTGCTCTCTGGGACCCAGGAGAGCCGAGCCGGCGGCTTCCCCGCCGCAGCCTCGCACACGGGGCTGCCCCGCTCATCACAGTACAGGCTCAGCCTCGGGGGGGCTGCAAAGCACCAGCCAGGGCAGAGGCATGGAGTTAGGCTGGCACAGCTGGGCTGGGCTCTTCTTGTTCTCCACCCAAACTGAACCCAAACTGAACCCAGTGAAAAGAGGGGCGTAAGTTTGGAGGTGCCATCCCATCCCAACCCATTGCAGCAACATGGACTCAAAGAACAAGAGACGAAGAACAGCTCTCATATTCCCTTTTGAACAACCCTCCTCCATCCAGTTGAACCTTACCACAGCCATTCATATCCTCTGCGTGTACATGGGAAATTGCTTTCCACCTGTCATTTTTAACTAAACAGTGGAAAAAGGGAACAGCAGAAGGGAGAAGAGTTATGGGAAATAAGGAGAAAGGAGGCACAGAGATACTCCCAATGAAATGCATGAGTTTATGCTAGCAAGAATCATAGAATCAAAGAATGGCTTGGGTTGGAAGGGACCCAAAAGATCCTCTAGTTCCAGCAACCCTGCCATGCAAAGGGACACCTTCAAATCTCACCCAATCTGGCCTTTAACACCAGGACATCTACAGCTTCTCTGGATAATCTGTTCCAGTGCCTCACCACCCTCACAATACTGAATATCTTCATAATATCTAATCTAATCTAACCCTACCCTCTTTAGTTTAAAAAAAGAGAAAAGCTCCACTTTAGCACATTCCTTACCCAGCACGGTCAGGTGATACGTCGTGCGGAAATTCCCATCTGTTGATGCCACCTCGCAGCTGTAATTTCCCTCCTGGGCTATTCTCACTTGCTGTATCTCAAGGGCAGGAGCCAGCCCTGCTCTGAATTTCCAGTTTATGTTGTCACTGCAGTTTGCTCTGTGTGTCATGTTTGTATCAGTCCTGTATACCAAGGTGCAAGGGCCTCCAGCCTTGGGGGTTATTGTCCATGTTAGCATACTTATTTTTCCTTTGATAAGGCAGGTGAGAACTGAGCTGTCACCTACTGTGGTCACTAACACAGTCTTGTTCCCTGAGGAGAAAAAACAAGGTGTGAGAAGGAGCCCAGGAGTTGTGGTCTGGACTTCACAGGGAAATGTTTGCAGTGGTACAAACAAGGGTGAGGCCATGGCTGTGTTCATCTGCACGTTGTCTGTCATCTCCTATTGCAGCTCTGGATTATGGAGCCAGTGGCCTATCACGGCCAACCCTTGCAATACAAATTTCCCACTGAAGTCCATCTTAGTGGATAACACCGGATACTGGAGGAGGACCCTACTCCTGCCCGTTGTCTTAATCAGTTCCACATCCAAGGACCGTGCTTGTACTGGCAAATCCTCTAGTGGGTAGCTCACAGGGCTTAAAATACAGAAATATGACTATGGCATCTGGCCACAGGATAGTGGCTTTTCTCTGTAACTGCTGCTGCCAAAAAAGTAAACTGTTACTTCTGCATTTATACCAAATCCAACACTGTGGGCAAAAGCCTTGTCTAGACCTCTCAGGCATTACACAGGTGCACAAAACCGTGGTGGAGCTTTGTGCTGGAGGAAAGGATTTTGCCTCACGTCTCAGGGTTTTCTTATATCTGCAGTCATGTTGCCCACATGTACAAAGGCAGCCTCTTTTATGAGGCACTTGTGAGACTGAGAGAAATAAAGAGTCTGAGGAGCAGGTTGTAATCCAGTGCGAAAAGGAGGTGAGGGAATGGGACTTT
>VYXD01011915.1:208567-242014 GCA_013397195.1 Hylia prasina
AGCAGCTCATTGCACTGTCAAAGTTCCCTAACACAGTGGGTTTTCATGCTTCAAGGCTGTAAAGAGAGAGGCAGTGAAAGTGGTGCTTTTTGCTGTGCCTTTCTGTCATATTCTCCTCTGAATGAATCAGGTACCATTGACTTCAAATAAGAAACCACATCAGAAAGCTTAAAATCTGCTGAATCAAGTTTAAATACAATTTTAGGTTTACAGAAAATTTGTAGAAGGCTTATGAAACCCCCATATTTTGTTATTAATTCAGAAGGCTTTTAATAATACATGAATTTTCCCCAGATGGCACATTAATTAGTAAAAAATCTTCTTGCTTATACTCACAGCTTGCTTCTTTTGCAAAATGGTTTCATTAATATAAAAGGTTAAACTGTCTTCACTTTACTGCCCTCTTATTGCTAGAGTACAGGTAAGTAAGAGTACAGCTTTAGTGTAAATATTAATTGTGAATTTTCTTCCTTGATTTGCTTTTTTTTTGGTACATACTGCTAGAAACATGATCTTCTGAATGCTTTTACAAAACAATGTCTGCCAAACATCCTTAAATTTGGTTAATTTGTGTTTCTGGAGTGACTTTGAAGTGAGTCACAAGCAAATTAGGACTGCACCTGGGTAATACTTGATGGGGAACTTCCAAACCATAAAGAATAATGTCATCCATTTCATAGAAGTTTCAGATTAAGTTTCTATTTCAAGCTAAAATATAATCTCAGGAAATGTCAAAACTTGCTAGCTTTTACCACAGAGTTAGCTTTATTCAGAAGCAATCCTAAATGTATATTCCCAGAAGTTAATATGTAAATAGCTATGGCATCCCCAAGGATAAAGGCAGTTCTTTAAATAGAAATTATCCTCATCCCTATCCTATCCTTCCTGGTCAGCCTTAGAATTTCCTCCAACTTCAGTCCAACATGCTAGGACCTCATGTTGGACTGAAGTTGGACATAGTCTGCTTTCTCTTTCTAATGAGCATTAAAAAGGCATCTAAAAGTATATTTTATTAGAACATAAATCAATATGCCAGAAAGTGACAGTTCTGCAGGGGACACAGAATTGGTGGCTTTAGTCATGAAAGTAGAAGACGTGAAAATAAATCTCCTCTGCTCCCTCTGCCCCTAAAGAACAGGTTCTTTACCTCAGTCCTCTTTTTGACTCCACAAGCTTTTGTTGACTTGTCAGGTTGCACATTTTTTACATGGCCACATCTGAGCTCCTTTTCCCTCACTTCCATGACCTCTTGTGGGTCTGCTACAATCCAGCCCTTTGCCAAGGTCTCCTGATCTGCTTTCTTTGCCCCCCTTATGCTGCCTGCCCCAGCCTGTGCTCTTGCATATGTACTCTTGCATATGTACTCTTGCCTGTACTCAGAGGTTCTGAGGGAAGACACAATCTTCCCTTTCCTCTGGGAATTCCACTAAACTTAGAGGGTGTATGTCTACTCTGCAGGAGAACTAAACAAACAGAAGTATTTCTTGTGGTTTAATCCCAGCTGGTAACAAAACCCCACAGAGATGGTGGGGCAGACTCCCCCTACAGTGGGATGGGGAGGGAATCAGGTGAAAAATCTCACAGGTTAATAGGTGAAGCAAAAGCTATGCACACAAGAAAAACAAAATATCCCAAGGGCAGGTAGGTGTTCAGCCATTTCCAGGAAAGCAGGACTCTATCATGCATGATGGTGACTTGGGAAGACAAACAGCATAGCTCCAAGCATCCCTTCTTTGTTCTGTCCCCAGTTTTATGTGCTGAGCATGATGCCACACGGTGTGGAATATCCCTATGGCCAGTTGGGGTCAGCTGTCCTGGCTGTGTTTCCTCCCAGCTCTTTTGGATCCACAGTCCACTCACTGGTGGTATGAAAGGCCTTGGCTCGGTGTAAACACTGCACAAAACATCCCTGTGATGTCAACGCAGTTTCCAGCACAAATCCAGGTCCATAGTAACCATTATGAAGAAAATTAACTCTATCCCTGCCAAAACCCAGCACAGTATTTCATTCTGTTGAAGAGGAAAGGTTTAGTGCTGCAAGTGTTTTAATTCAGACTGCTCACCACACCACTGTTTTCTGGAATGGTCTTTTCATGCTGCAAAGTAGCTAGAAGTCGTTTGCTGCCATTTCCTCTGTGATAAGCAATTGGTTTATGGCCAGTGCATTAAGGCGGATATACAGCATCCACATCAGCATTTATCAAAGGCTCAGAAACAAACCAGCACGTTGCACGGCCACATCTCTCAAGGTGAAAACTCGTCTTACAGCTGAGCTGAACTGACAGCTTGCTGTGGCTGAAAAAGGGATAATTAGTGCCACAAACGCCTCGTCCTCTGTGGGCCCACAGAGAACAAATGATCTGAAGAGGTGTGAGCTATTGAGCTCATCTTGGTGCACTGCTAACTGTTGGATGGTAATTAAATGTCAGCACTGTTCACTATCTCATTGCACGCAAGAGAGATGAAATGGTCACATATTTTTTGTAAATAACATCTCATTTTCAGTCATGTTCTTCACAATTGACTTGACTTTAGAAAACAGCAATCATTTTTTCTGTTAGCCAGAAAGAGCAGAGCTCAGGAAACCAGGAGTACATGCTGTCACACTGATGTGGAAAACAGATGAGTCAGGTTCTGGGAGTTCTGTACAACACCAGACTGAACCATTTTATTTTGGTTGTGAATGCAAATCCACTGTGATCAGGTTTCACCTTGGAGACCCATCTGACAGTAGCAGGCCTTTAGACTGAGGTCCTCCAATTTGACTCCAGCCTCTGAAATCTAATTATGCCATCTGTCATTGTCTCTCCTTGACTGTTGCAGAAGACTTAGAGCCATTTCTGAGAAGGTTCTCAAACTCTCTTGCAGTGCATTGAGTAAACATTCCAACGGACCGACAGATTCCACTTTTATGTTTGAAAATGGACATATCCTCTCTCAGGAAAAAAACAAACTCAGTTGAGGAGTTCACAATTGTCTTTCAAAAATGTGCCGGTTATTGTTGTCATGGTAAATTCAAATTACAGTAATTTGAAAAGACTGGGAGAAAGACTTTGCTCCATTTTTTTCAGTGTGGTTTATGCAGTGTGTTTGACAGCTCTCATGAATAACTAGTTACATCAGCTTCTTTGCAGTATCACTTGTTTTGTCATTTCTCCTGTTTCTCTGATACTTTCTCACACTAAAAGAAGAAAGGTTTTAAAAACAGGAACATTTGATTGTGAAGCCACTAAACTTTTGAGGGGAATCACTGCAAAATCAGAGACAGCTACGCAGATTGAAAGTGCTTTTGGTTGCTTTCAAACACAGAAGGTTTCCAGCCTCTGTTATTCTTCATAGCAGGTTTTAAACCACAGTAGAATTTTTTATTGCCTCAATTTCCATGACAGCCTCTTGCAAAGTTTATCTGTTAAAGAGTTTTTTGCACTGTAAAGAGACTGCTTTACTTTCTCAGACATATTTCTCAGACATCCTATTGATTCTTTATTTCTTACTGTAACAATTACCAAAGTAATTTAATGCATCTTACCCCTACACCCCCTGCAGATATTAAACTTAGTGATATAATGAATTGAAACAATGATCAGACTCCAGCCAATGACTAAGTGTATCTTGGAATGAATGTAGTATAAGAGTCACAGCAAGTCAGAATCAAAAGGCAGCACCGGATGCTTGGAAGAGTTCAGATACAAGTCTGTGTTCTGCATCTGTTTTCCCCTTCTACTGCCACAGAGTTCCTGTGGCACCCAGCAAGGCTTGTCTGGAATGTAATGAAAGATAAATAGCAGTGCTTTGTACTAGGGTAGGAATTGCTACCATATTGACAGACTCTTATATAGCGTAGCTTTTTGAGTGAAAACATCACAACAGCACAGGATGGAGTGTAGGCTAAAACCACCCCTGTGCTTCAGGTGAGAAGCAAGTGGTTAGACTACTTTAATTTTCATTATAGCAACACATCAAAGAGCTGGCCTCCACTCATATGACTCTGTTTCTTGAAACCCAGATCACAGCTTTTTCAGCAAAGTTGTATCTTTAAAAGGACACCTTAGAAGACTTACACCTTTACTGCTAGTTTCATGCTCAAAGTTTTATCCAGATTTATCATTATTCCTTGAAAAGATGTCCTATTCTCATTTCATTCTAGTTAGGCTTTTTCCTTATCTTCAGAAATTCCTTTCTTCCACATACTCAGAATGTTACTCTGTTCTTCTTTTAACACATTTCTTTGCTGTCACCACTACCATGCCACTTGCAGTACTTTTCTTGCCACCAGTACCGTCACTCCTTCTTGCTGTTTCATGCAAGTTGAAATAGTAACCTCATGCACTTTGTCATTGGTTTTACAATATGAAGTGCTCATAGGATGGCTGGACTTTTTTAGATTGCAAACTTAAACATGACTTTATGTGTTGCAGAGGACTGAGGACACTGATAGACCTCAACAGTGATCTCAAGGTTTCAGTCGTCCCATCCAAGGTGGAATATATCTTTGCAGTTGCCAGTTCCTAGTGTGTAAGTTTTCTATGATCTTTCAAACCTCTCAAGCTTTCTCCAGTATCTTTTCAAGCAGACTTTCAAGACAGGTGATTTTGAAGGCAATGAAAAGATGCTAAAGCTCACTTAGGTAGAGATGTACTTGATACAGTGTCCCCTTGAAAAAAATAAAGCTGGAAGAATAAAGGGACAACTACATGATGGAAAAAGAACTGGGTTAAGGAGAGAAAGAAAAGGCAGTTAAATGGAGGTGCCAGGTTGAAGGTAGCTTGCTGACATTGTTTCTCAGCACATGATTTTTGCCATAATTCTATTTAACTTTTTTATTAATGACATTGGCTGTATCAGGACTGTGTGAGGAAATCTGTTGAAAACAGGAAGAACGGTGTTACTAGTGTAAAGAACTATGTCACACAAGAAGAACCAGTTGACCTTGATGAGTAGGATGTTAGATGTGTGCTGAAATTCAGCACCTAAAATGTCATAATAATAAAAGTGGGTAGTACAATAAATTTTGACAGGAAAGTAGAATACAGAACCATGCCTTAATCATTAGTAAGCTTTTCAATAAAATGGGTGCTTGTTTGGGTGCTCAAATTGTTTATAAAAAGTATTTTGTAATACAATGCCTGCAGTTTGATCCAGTGATTCAGTGATTTATCCTTACATAAATAGGTTATGTCTCAATATAATATGACTCTGTAGAAAAAAAAAAGATGGGTACAATTCTTAAATGAAGAAATTAGTTGGTGTTTAAATGATGCGTCAGAGTCATACACTTTAGAGAACAAACATTGTTGGCCAAATCCTCAGCTGATAATAAATCATCACTGAACTTAATAGGCTGTCACAGTATACCAGTCTGGCTGTAAACTTTGAACTTTACTACTTCTGCACTGTGCAACGTAAGTAGATCTTCCTCCATGCAGAATGTGAGCTGGAATGGATGAGGGCAAAAGGGATTTGCACTGGATGTCAAAGTGCCTTGGGTAATACTGCTTTCAGAGCAGCACTGTGGCACCACGTGTAACAAAGTGCTTCCAGTTCTCAGTATAGAAACAGATACAGATTGTTCTATATTTTGTTCTGTCTGCTGAACTTGGCCTTTTACTCTTGGCCATGTGAGGAGAAAAATAAACCAAGTACTCTTCACTTATGCTTAAGTGGCATTTTCCTACTACTCTAATCAAAATTCAGTCATTGTCTGCAAACTGTAGTTTGTGTGCCTTCTTTTTCATGCTTTGCAGAGAGCAGATAAGGAACTGCTGTGAAAACATACTTTTAACCTCATTTTTATGTGGTTAAACTCTCAGTCATACCTTGTTTTGTGCTTACCTTTAGCATTGCAGTTTCAATCCCAGCACTGTCTTATTCAACACCAAGATAAGGCAGCATAAGAATATCCTCTATGCTTTTCATTTTTATGAATGATTGCACCTCTAACTACAAAATAGATCAGCTGTGAGTTGTAAGTAGCATGTACCTCTAGAAGTGCACTCACAGTTAAAGAAAATCTGCTTGCTTTGTAAGTCATGAAGTATGTGCCAGTTTGGAAGACTGAACTTCCTTCTTTCCATGGTTTTGAAAGCAGACAAGCTGAGACATGAACACACTCTGTGTCTGGACCCCAGCAAAGTAAAATATTGGTATCATAAGGATGTGTTTGGAAGATTGTACTATGGCAATTTAGATGTGTTCTCCAAAAATTTTTGCTTTATATAATGCTCTGAAAATAACTCTTTTCAAATAATTTGGATGAGAAAAACAGGCTGCTTGGATTCAGATGTTTTTAGGGCAGAAGAAGTCAGAATGAGTCCAGCACATAGTCCCAAAGGAGCAGCAAAGAAATAGTGAAATGGAGACAAATGTAAGTTTACCGTAATAGTGTTTTTTAGGGTATGAGTTTTTGTATCTGGAGCAAGATTCCACCATAAATTAGAATAGAGGGAACATGAAACAGGTGCAATGAAACATACTAGGGCAGAGACAGTCAAAAGGCAATAAAACACTAGAACACTAGTGAAAAAGAATGTACTGGTTGTATTAAGCAAAGAAACTAAATGAAAGCAGGAGCATTCAAGGAGGTGATGTATGCAGGCAAATTTGAACTGTAGCTAGGTTGCTCTGTAAATCAATTTTACTTTTATTCACCTCATAGTCTATTATTGCAGCACAATGTCACTGACTTCAGTTTTTCTTTATTGATGAAACTGATCAACCATAGGGAATCGCATCTCATTACTGAGAATGGATTTCTTGCAGCTTCCTGTGAAACACCTGGACATATCCATTGTCACAGGATAGAATACAGAGTTAGGACTTACCCAGTCAAATGCTGCAAATGTTATTTCAATAAAAAGAGATTTATTTCACGGACTGCTCATGGAAGATCTTGCCTGTCCATACTACTCTCCCTTGTAGTATACAAAATCACTTGAGGTGTTGTGTGCACTTCGTTAAACTAGAGAAATCTTCAGAGCTTTACCAAAAATATTTTAATGTTGAGTCTTTTTCACTGCTGCTACCGAGGATTGTCACAAAAGGATTTTTAGTAGACATCATGCCCCAACAGATTCAGTAGCTTATTATCCAGCTCTACCTGAGGGCAGATCTAGGTGTGACAATTAAGAAGCAACCTCAGCCTTTTTTCTGAGCTGCCCTGTCTGCTGTGGTAAAAACTAACCCAGTCATACAAAACAACAAGCTAAAGAAATGTTAAGGAAAACATTAATGGAGATAAAGTCTGGTTACATACAAAAAGTTTTCCATGACTTTATTTCTTTCGGAGTAGCTTTCTCTAGTCTTCAGAAGAGGGGACATAATTCCTTCTGAGCATCATGCAACACTGCAGATTAAAATTATCTGGACAGAATATGCACATTGGGTCAGCTTGAAACATTTAGCCTGTGATCTCTGAAAAAAAAAAAAACCCTTGCCACTAGATCTTGCTCAGAAGAGCCACCCCAATACTAAAGAAAACAAGTTTAGCAGCAGTGTTAGCTAAAAACTTCCCATCACATGTTGGCTGCTTTTTACTGGGACCAGGTTGGGGGAAGAGGTTTCAGGCGTGAAATTGGACTTTAATGTAACATCTTTTTCTACATTCTTTGAAAGGCAATATAATTGGTCAACCAAGACACCAAGAAGTTAAAATCCAAATACCTTAGGGTGAAACCCCCTCTCCCTTTTTGGCATTGGACTTTTTTATTAATATTTCCAGCAAAGTGAATTTTTAAAAATAATTTTTGACAGTAGGATTCCCCTTTGTCTCCCCATTTTTCTTCAACATTCTGTGGTGTATTCACACTCCTTTACTTTTTGAGCAACTGACCGCAAAAATGTTGACTGTTTCTGATGCTAACATAATCGATCTGCATGAACTTGAGCAGGTTCCTCAGTATTCTTTTGAGATAATTCTTTACCTAGAGAATAGGGACAGATCTTTTACCACCAGTGTGCCTGTTGTGAGGTTAGTGATCCAAAGTTTAATAATGTTCATGAAGTATTTAAATCTTATTCCACTGGGTAGCACTGAGGTAACCATTTAGAATCCCTGATCATCACACCAAATACATTATAGATGGGTGTTCCATCACTGCCAACGACCGCATCTGTTTTGCTTTAAAATGTCACAAAGGAGGTATTTTTATTTTCTGACCAAGTGGAATGAAGTAACTCATGTCCATGTAGTTTAGTTCTATCTGTCCATAATAGGAATGGTCATATGCATGTTACATATTATTCAGAGATGTCCAAAGTTTAATTTGGGTCTCATGGACCTATCTGCCTTCTTCCTCCTATACAGAAACAGTTTAAGTTTTTGGAACTGCTCATCAAATCCTTAGTTCCATTATCAAATCCCTGGATCGCTGTATGGTGTCTGGAAGAGCACAAGCCCTAAAAATGCAAATGAGCAGTATGTGGGAAATATTAACTGTTGTAGCTAAACTGCATTAAAACAAAGTCAACTACACTAAAAGACAGACAATTTGGACTGCCTTTGCCCTTGGTACAAAAGCCTTTCCCATCTTGATACCAGCCTTGCCCCTTAGAATGAAATGACAGAAGCTGCTCCCCTCTATCAGCACATCTGAGACCTTCCACTTCTCCTCTGAAAAACACAAGAGATCCCTGCCCCATTTCAAAGAGCCTGCAGCCTATCTTCAGCAGAAACTACGGGTCCAAAATCTTCAAAAGGCTCAGTTTCTCAGATGATGTGGATCTGGAGGTCTCAGTAAAAAGGTTATTTGTGGCAGATTGTATGTTTCCAGCTAAGGGTCACTACAAAGTTGCCTACATGGAAGTCACAGGGAAAACACCAGGCAGCCTGGTGATCACTAGGAAAAGAGAAGCAGGAGTGGGTATTGGGAAAGCATATCTTAATTGTGCTTCATAATTTTTAGCACTTAACAAAAGCCACAGAATTATTTGTAGCTTTTATGGAAAGAAAGGAGCTGTGCACATATCCCATTCTTACATCCCAATGGCTGATTGGTCCCAATTAGACTCACCTGCTAATCTCATGACCATGCTGATGGTGAGCAGCACAAAAACATACACACTCCTCTGAGCAATCTTCATGTTGGTTCCTGCTTTCATGGCTCAGGCAGCTCCGTCACTCCATCCATTGCTCTACCAACTTAACTGTGGCCATGGGGAGCATTTCGTGCCTGCCAGTACATCCTCAGCAGCCAGCGTCAGTGTTTCCTCTCCCCTTTTCCCATGCCTCTCCTTTAGCTGTCCATGCCCCTGACTGACTGGCTTCTCACAGCTGGAGAGGTTCCTCCTTCTGACTTTTTAGAGCACTTTTCAGAGCTTCCTGTGCTGAGAGCCCAGGCAAACACTGAGGAAACAGGCTGAGCAATTCTGCCTTCCGTTCATTGGCTCTCCTCAGGAGGCTGATGAGTGAAGATAAACCCTGCAGCAGAGTTCAGAGAGAGTAAAACCAGAGGAGATTATTCAATGTTGAGTTTAATAGCAAAAAAGAAATCTTAGTCTTGGGAAACTAGAAAGAGACTTACTCTTCATGCTTCTCACTATTTTTACTTCTGCTAGTTCTTTATCACATCTTTGGCACAGCCTTCAAGAAAATTCTTCCGCATGTCCTCTTCTTCAAAAAAAAAGCAGACATAAATCTTCTCTGTAAGTGAAATTTTCAATTATTTCTATCTTAAGTACCTACTTAGCACATGGAATTCTGCTGTTCTCATATATATACATGGCCTCCTGTGAACTTTTAAGTCCAGGCCTTACGAACTCTTCAAGAAGTTGTAGGTTTACCCTTAGCCCGTCCCCACCCCTGCCAGCTAAAACATTGAAAATTGAAATCTCACTTTTTGCAGAGACTGAAAAAAAATGTGAATATGGGACAGTTTCCAGAAAAATTGCAGAATGTCTCATTCTGGAGGGCTGAAACAAGGAAACAGTAAATATTTCCAAAATGAAACACTGATACTTCACATTCAAATGATGCTTTTGTTTAGAAACTGATTTAATTTGAAGGGGGCAGAAATCTGTACAAAAGCCAAAATATTGAGCTTTTTTTTTTTTTTCTGGCACAATTGAAATTACATTTTTCTCTGGACAACAAAACCAAAAAATTCCACTGTTATGTGCCCTTAATCTAGTGCAGGCTTCCCATGGGGTCACAGCCTCCTGTCAGACATCCACCTGCTCCAGTGTGGGGCTGCTCCATGGGCTGCAGGTGGATCTCTGCCCCACTGTGGACCCCCATGGGCTGCAGGGCACAGCTGCCTCACCATGGGCTGCACCAGGGGCTGCAGGGGAATCTCTGCCCCAGCACCTGGAGCACCTCCTGCCCCTCCTGCTCTGACCTCGGTGTCTGCAGGGCTGTTTCTTTCACACATTCTCATTCCTTTTGCTGGGTGAAGTTGCTTGGGCATCACAAGCCCCACTGCTTAAATGTGTTATCCCAGAGGATGGGCTTTCCAGTGAGCAGCAGTGAAGCACCATGAATTTTATGGGTACTAGAAGCTGTAAAGAAATGAAGCACTCTTTGTGCACAGAGACTTGTTTTCAAAGTTTAATAAGGTTGCTTTCTTTTACAATTTTTTTCACCAAGTGCTTTGAGTTTTGTAGCAGCAAAGATGGAGGTCCTTCATGGAGAAGAGAAGAGCCAGCCCGTGGGTGTGGTGAGAGTAGAGATGGGATGCATAAAACAGCATAAATGTTGGTACCATGGGGAAGGTGCAGAGCAGTGTGGGAACACAAATAGGACAGACAGGAGTTCTGTACAGATGAGAAGGATTTGGGTAAAGCACATGTGTGTATTGTGTTAGTCCTGTACAGGGTGAATTAAGAGCTGCAGAATCCTGTGGCTCACTGTGCTACTGGCAACTTAGGAATTTTCCTGAAAATTTCCACAGAAAAATGCTATCTTTAAATAAGAAACTGTGGTGTCCTTTGAAGAAAAGCTACCTCAAAAATATAAGGTTAAATCAGTATTTTAAAGAGAAGTGATGATTTTCATTTAGCTTGGTCTTAAACTGCTTTTCTTTTCCTTGTTTATGAATCAAAAAATGGAAACAACAATTATTGTGGATAAGGACAGGTAATACAGTCTTGCAATCATAATGAAGAAGAAACTTGCCCTTGTTCAGAGAGGAAGGATGAAGCTGTTTCAGAATGAAAATCTATGTTAAATACTTGTCACCAGAAATTGAATGTCACCCACATCTTTCACTGAAAAATATGTTTGGGGGTTCTTTTGGGTTTTTTTCAGAATACTCCTGTGTGGGTTGTTTTAAAATAATATTGTATCAGTTTCTCCACTTCCTCAGTGATACAATAATTTTAGGCTGGGTTCCCTCTCCTTTCCTAAGCCACAGCATTTCCCCAGCACAATTCTGTGGGTCAGTGGTAGAGAAAAGGCCTCAGCTATTAAAAGCTACAAGTCAGAATAATCAGCAGTGAGGACAGAGACATAAGATGAAAAGACAGAAAACAGATCAAAGTTGGCAGGAAATGAACTGCTCAGGCACTAGGACTGCACAGCATGTTTAAACTGTTCTGATGACTGCAGTCTGATGTTCTGGTAATTTTGTTTCATCAGATTGGTGTTCCAAAATGGTCTGCATCGATGTTCACTGGAACAGAGAAGTGTGAATTAAAATCTTATGTAAATAAGTAAAAGAAAGACTGATAATGATCATATAAAGAAAATAATGCAAAACATAAATTCAGATGGATGACCTTGGTCCCAGGAACATCTCATTGACTACTGCTTTTTGTGGGAGGGTGTTCTGTATATTTTTATCCACTTGATTTTTAAAATTCAGTATAGGATTTTGGCACTCCACTGTTTTGAGGTTTTCAATGTGCTATTCACAGTAACACTGGTTTATTTTCTGACTATTTACCATTGACCATGGAATTAGTAATGCATGTGAATAGATATCATCACTGTATTTTAGACAAGAGCATGGAGAGGCAGAAGATATGTTTATGTAAGTAAAGATAAGAAGACTGGAGAGACATAGGCAACATAAGCAGTGTCAGGCCTCAAATGTAAAAGAAGTGGTGCTCAAATCTTTGCTTGATGCAAAGACAAGAGGATATTAAGATGCATAAAATGTGCAGTCTTGTAATGTACTGGATACAAGATTGCTGTACAAACCAAGAAAATAAGAGATGCAATGGGATAGAGGAGATTTTGGAAGAGAACAAACTCTCTTCTAAATAAGAAAAGTCCAAATTTAAGTTGTCATCATGGAAGATCTTTACTATAGACACTAATTCAGAACCAGAAATTAGACAGCTAGATACTTTAGGTAGGGAAGAATTATTTAAGATATCATTAAGATAATTTGGAAGCAACTTTCTGGTTGAGGGCAGCAGAATTTGGGAAGTGAGATATGAGAAGTCTGTAGCAGGTCATGACAGAAAACAGAAGTTTACCACAAGAAGTGATGAATAATCACAGCAGACTTTTCTCCAAGTTACATATTGAGAGCTGGGATCCCATGACATAGAATTCATAGGAACCTAGAATTGTTTGGGTTGAAAGGGACCTTAAAAATCATCTATTATTTCCAACACTCCTGTCATAGGCAGGGACATTTTTTCCTAGATTAAGTTGCTCAAAGCCCCATCCAAGCCAGCCTTGGAACACTTCAAGGGATGGGGCACCCACAGCTTCTCTGGGCAACCTGTTCCGGTGCCTCACCACCCTCACAGAACAGAATGTCTTCCTTACATCTAACCTAAACCTACCCTCTTTCAGTTTAAAGCCATTCCCTGCTGTACATGCCCTTGTAAGGTCCCTCTCCAGCTCTCTAGCCATTATGAAGGCTGCTCTAAAGTCTCCCTGGAGCCTTCTCCAGACTGAACAACCCCACTCTCTCAGTCTGCCTTTATGGTACAGGCATTCCAGCCCCCTGATCATCTTGGTGGCCCTTCTCTGGGCTCTCTCCATCAGGTTCACATCCTTCTTATGTTGTGGGCTCCAGATCTGGATGCAGGACTCCGGGTGGGGTGTCACCAGAGCAGGGCAGAGGGTGAGAATTACCTTTTCTTGCGCTGCTGACCACACTGCTTTGGTTGCAACCCAGAAAGCCAAGCACATCCTGGCTATGTGCAAAAGGATGTGTTTGACTTTCTGAGCTGCAAGAAGATGTTGCTTCTTGTCCACCAACACCCCCAAGTCTTTCTCCTCAGGCCTGCTATTGATTTATTCTCCACCCAGCCTGTGTTTGTGCTTGGGATTGCCCTGGCCCAGGTGCAGGACCTTGTGCTTGGCATTGTTAAATTCATCAGGTTTGTGCAGGCCCAGCTCTCAGACCTGTCCNCAGCAGGGCAGAGGGTGAGAATTACCTTTTCTTGCGCTGCTGACCACACTGCTTTGGTTGCAACCCAGAAAGCCAAGCACATCCTGGCTATGTGCAAAAGGATGTGTTTGACTTTCTGAGCTGCAAGAAGATGTTGCTTCTTGTCCACCAACACCCCCAAGTCTTTCTCCTCAGGCCTGCTATTGATTTATTCTCCACCCAGCCTGTGTTTGTGCTTGGGATTGCCCTGGCCCAGGTGCAGGACCTTGTGCTTGGCATTGTTAAATTCATCAGGTTTGTGCAGGCCCAGCTCTCAGACCTGTCCAGGTCCCTCTGGAGGGCATCCCTTCCCTCCAGCGTGTTGACTGCACCTCACAGCTTGGTCCTTTGGGCAAACTCACTGAGAGTGTGCTCAGTCCCACTGTCCATGTCACCAACAGAAGTGTTAAACTGGCCTTGTCCCAGCCCCTGCCCCTGAGGAATGGCTCTCATTGCTGGTCTCCACTGGGACACTAAGCCAGTGACTGTGCTGTGACCATCCAGCCAAATCCTTGTACACTGTGGTGTGGTCTGGGCCTCTCCACTTTAGAGACAAGGATGTTGTGTGGGACAGTGTCATGTGCTTTGTTTGCACAAGTCCAGGTAGATGACATCAGTTACTCTTCTCTTATCCACCAAAGCCCTCACCCGTCATGGAAGGCCCTCAAACCTGCCAGTGAAGCCATGCTGGCTGTCACAAATTACCTCCTTACTTTGCATGTGCCTTGGTATAATTTCCAGGGGGATCTGCTGCATGATCTTGCCAGGCACAGAGGATGAGACTGAGCCTGCAGTGTCCCTGGGTCTTCATTATTTTCCTTTTTAAAAGATGGGAGGGTATATGTTTCCCCTTTTCCAGTCAGTGGGAACTTTACCAGGCTGCCACATCTGATCCGAGAAAGGATCAGAAAGGATCTGAAAGAAAGAGTGGGACAGAGGATGACCTAGACAAAGAAATAATGCATGTAGAGGAATGAAAGTTGTCAGGATTTGCTGGCTGTATTAATTAAAAACATAGTATGCATTTAATGTAAAGGAAGAAAAGTGGAGAGACTTTTCTAGCTGAAGCTTGAGACACAGTTGAGGATGAAGACATTACCAACAAGTGCAATTAAAGATATGCTTTGGGTAAGTGCCTATTTCCACACAGCAGCAAACTCAAGCATTTTTTTGTTTAAGATGCCATGAAGAATCCTCACAGCCTTGCTGGAGACTGAACTTTCCCTGCCTTCTGAGTTCTAAGAGCACAGATCTAGGTTCTGCCTGTGGTTTTCAGTGTGGGTTATTGCAGTGCCATTTTATGTTAATTATCATAAATGTCATCAGATATTATTTGGCAGTCTCTGTGATCTGCTCTGTTTGAAGTGGTTTTGCTCAGCTTAAAGTCCTTGCTGACAGCAGATTCCATGTTAATAACTAATTTAACAAGAAGTGCAGGAACTGTAAAGCTGGTTTTTAACTTTTAACCAATTACAGACAGAAATTAAATTTGTTCCAGGAACTTAGTTTCCAGTGATGACATGAATATCAGAGGGCTGGAACCCCATCTGGTACAAACTTAACTGGCCCAGTTTTGTTTACTTCGCATGAAGATACCATGACTTTCTCCATGTGAGAATTCTCCCTGCTGTCTCTTTCTATGTCAGCTGAGAATCCTAAAGATTCAGATAGCTTGATAGTCTGCAAATAAATTAGTAAATCTCTGAAGTTGGAAATGGTTCTGGGAAAGGGTCATGATTCTCTGTGTACTGACAGATCTGTTTCCGTCACAAAGTGCTCACTTGGTTTTGTCTGGCAATTTGGCAAGAAAGTAAAATTAAGGCTGGATTACAGTATCCAATGGCTTTGTTCCATGTGCAGGCCATTAAAACCAATTTAATTATTTCAGAGAATTATTTATTGCAGTGTCTGTCACACTTGTCAGTGCATTTCCTGCCTTTTGATTACCTGTCTTAGAACCTAGAACTTGTTACAATGGTGGAAAAAGAATTTCAGAAGTTTTACTTGCATATTCTGTAACCAATACTTTAATTTTGCAGATGGAGGTATGTGAAAGAGAAAATGAAAGTATCCATAGCATCATTTTTTGTGCAAACAGATGCAAAACTTCTCTATCTATTTGGCTGATGCACTTCAGTATTCCTCCAGCTATTCCATTTCTTGACTCTAACAGAGTTCATCCAGTCAACCTGGAACATGAGTGACAGGTCTGCCTCAGATTTGATTGTCTAAATGCTTGCAATTGCAGACTCTGTAATCTGAGCTTTTATGTTCAGCATGCCATGCAGGCCAGTTTGCAGTGGTCATTTCCTAGCTCATGGATCCCATCACGTGGCAAGGCCCCTAGCAGAATGGAATAAGGCAGCAGGCTGGCTATGAAGATATCATTCATAACCTTTGTGGCAGCAAAGTGGCACAATATGCTTATAAAGCCTCTTCCTGGTTGTTCTGTGGTTGGGTGTTGCTTATTCCTAGAAACACCCACGCACCTGAAAGTCCTGATGAGAATAAATTTCCTTTACACAACTCCTACTGGAGGGTAGGTAAGGCTGAGGTGAAGCCCACATTCCCAGAGTCCTTCTCCGTTCAGGGAAGCTTACATTAAATGACAAGACTGAAACTGGGGGACCTAACTTTGAATTCAGCCCTTTATACACATGTGTAGGTAAATAAAATATTACTCATGTTTCAAAGTACTGCTGGGGCTGAGTGTAGGTGATAAAAGTACTAAAGGCCTGCCTTCAGCCTAGTCTGAAATTCTGCTTCCCATCACTCCTGGGAGTGCTGTCCTAATAGCTTCTGCAGGCCAGGTCTGTGCTGTGCAGATGCTGACAGGGCAGAGCTCCCTGGGCTGCCTTTGAGCTCCTTCAGAGAAGCTGTGCAGTGAAGTCAGCACAGCTCTGCACGCAGCCAGGGCACAGCAACCCGTGTGTGCAGCTCTGTGCTACCTGGGAGGAATGACAGAGTCCACCCAGTGCAATGCCATGGCCTGTCAGCTTACTTGGAGCCAGTTCTGGGTCACTGGCACACACCAAAGGCACACAACTCCTGCTGGGGTGAAATGTTGTGGCTCTCTTGAAATCAGCATTAAGATCCTTAACATGCATCATGTTCACCTGCCCAGGCTGCTGAGCAGGTCACATTGCTTTAGTTTGTGACACACTGGGGTTATGTTCTAGCCTACCTCCCAGCAGGGATCCCCTTGAGCACAGTTCCAGATTGTGCAAGGAGCACTGGGCTTACTTGCAGAAGTGCTCTGAGAGCAGATGACAGAAAGGTGAGGAGGAAGTGGCTCAGAGGACCGGATGAACTGACACATGTTTCATGAGAGGAAAGGGGCAGGAACGTCCAGATGAAGCCTAAATCCCCTCACTTCTGGAGGCACAAAGCACTGGAGCCTGCCTTTCTTTTCTTTGGTCAGGAGGTTGCAAAGAAATGAGAAATTTTTAAGGCTCTGCTTGAACAACAGGAAGATGTTTCACTTCTCTGATTCCTTAGATACTTGACTTGAGAAATAAACAGGATATCTTCACTTGACAACAAAGAGTGAGGCTATTTGTTTTCCAATGGAGATGCTCCCTAACAATCTCCCACGATGGGCAAGCTACAGACATGAAGGAGGAAGTTTTGCATTTGAAAACCCTTTGCAGCACTCCAATGAAGTGGCCTGGAAGTCTGCTAGCTCAGCTAGTTTGGGACTAACCTTGGCACTGCTCTGAATGTGATGCTGTGTCCATTATCCCCACTGTGGCTGCGCAGAGTACTAAGGCTGTATGTGATCTATCCTCCATTATTTCAAGTACCCAGGCTAAGAACACATGAGAAATTGGTGGGGAATTTTTTTCTGATATAAATCAGTCAATGGAAGGCAGTGGAAAGAAATTGGTGGATGGAGATGTTTGCAGGGTGTAGAGGTATTAATTTCATTTTCTGCAACAGATGCTACACTTGTAAACAGAAGCAGGAGATTCTTCTGCCTGATTTTGCAAGTTTAGACAGTTATTTCTGTCTTATTTTGCAATAAGGGTGTGAGCAGGTGATTCTAGTAGAATGGACATTTCTATTTCTATTATTTCTATTTCTATTTCTATTTCTATTTCTATTTCTATTTCTATTTCTATTGAAATTAAAGTACACCATCCGATTATTCAAAGGTGCAAGACAATTTCTAATCTTCAGGAGTTAGGTATTGGTTTAAATGACTGTACATAAAGCTTAGTATCTGCTTCAGTACTGTGCCTGCATTGTTCTAAGTTCTCATGTTTACCATAATTCATGACTTATGTTTTATGCAGGCTTGCTTTCTTTTTTATTTCAACAATATCTGGTGATAAGGATATACACAGGTCATTTATGAGCTCATGTAAAATTACTTCCTTTTCCTGCCTTGAATTGGTATGAGTTGAGAGACTAGTCCATCACAGCTGTGTTAGGCATAAAATAGTTCAGTTAAAGTTGGTTTAACTAAGATGTGTAAATCCAAAAGAATTTCTGGTATAACTCCAGAAAGGTTAGTTTATTCATCAAACCTTGATTTTTCCTGATAGTCTCAATAATTTTAATGTGCAGGATGGAATTTCCTGACTTCATGGTGCTGTTCTTGATACTTTCTGAGGAAGGTAGTCTTGATCTGGGGGGTTGAGGACAGTCCAGATCTCTCTTCCAGTTTTCCTACTGGCTCATTCTGTCATCTTTACTTTTCATAAGTGAATTGCAAACATTGCTTTTGTCTCAGAGAAGCTCCACTCCCCAGGCTACATGTATTCCATAAATACAATGCCTGTGCTATGATGATGATGCATAAATTGGAAATTGAGAACCCATGGGCTTCTCCCATGTAAGCAGACTTGCTAACCTAACAGGTTTTTTTGTCTGATACTAATGTACAATAAGAAATCAGCCCTGCTTGCTACAGCAGAAGAAATGAGGCCTATCTGGCACAGACTTGTGGTATATGTCATTTATATGATCTGGAAAATAGAGCCTGGATATCCCTGAAAATTGAAAAAATAATTTCTCAGCTTGCTGTCTTCTATTCATATCATTGTCAAAGAAATGCATTTGCTTGGGTGCTTTTGCTCTGTAACAACAATGGCTAAAAACATGAGATCTCAGAACCATAAGGCTCCATCTGGGGCAGGACCCCAAATATCACTTAATTAGGAACTTGGCAATACCGACAACACTTCAGGTGAAGAGAAGAACATGATGCTGGTAGTGACAATAAATTTGAGGTGTTATGTTTTAATCAGGTCAGAATTTTTAAACTAGATACTGGTGAACATGAGCGATGACATTTGACATTTTCAACACCCTAGAGTTTGGCAAGCTTGTCTGAATAGTAAGAAGAAAAAGCCAGTGAGTCAGAAGCTCAAAAATTGTAATTTGGGGATGTGCTTCCTCATGGGGCTCTGTTCTTTCTTTAGAAACTGCTGTAGCTGCTCTTTGAGATAAAAATGCTGAAAGTAGAATGAAACAGCACTAAAATCCAGGAAATGCTGCAACATGAATTTGATGAGACAATAGCATGGTACTGAGCAGAGAAGCTTCCCACTTTGAGCTGCCTTTCTGAACCCTGCGCCCTTTGATTATAATGGGAACTTGCAACTTGAACGCTGCGAAAAGGAACCATTTACCCTGATAAGCTACAAATACCAACAGTAGCTAACTAATGACTTTTGCATGGCTTTCAGTGAGTATGCAGCAAGAGTTTGGAAGCTTTGTTTTCTCCCCAGATCACCTTTTCAATATATTATTGTGATCCACATAATATCTGAACAGAGATTTAAATCTTGTGTGATTAAATATTCTGCTTGCTTTCAGGGTAGGTTAGGATACATACCTTCATTACCAGCACAAGCTTCCCAACTTTTCCCTGCCAAGACTTGGTTCAGTAATACCATCAAGAAGACAGAATGAGTGTATATGAAATGGCATATATAGTTAATGCCTTGAAATCACAGAGGTTTCTTTGCACATATTAGTATCTGATTTCTGTGAGAATCAAAACTTAAGTCCAGAAGGATCAGAACAAACAGAAAAAGGTCACTGGAGAACACTTGCAACATGGAGTTCAGCCCAGGCTCTCTACCCTACAGATACATCAAATCTTTTCACAGATACTGTCTTGAGTAAAAAAAAAAAAAAATCTGAGAACTCAAATCATGCAACTGTCTTAAAAATATCTGGCCCAGGTAGCTGAAATAACTAATATTTGTTGCACTGGACTTTTATCCTGATGAAGTTGACCACCTATATAACCTGTGAGAAGGAATCTCTAAATTTACCAGCTTCCTTTTCTCCTTGCTTGCTATATCTGCTGAGAAATTAATTAGGAGCTCTTGTTTAATCAGAAATAGTGAAAGACCAGAATTTCTTTTAAAAGTAACATCTCATCTATGTTGCAGAGTTCTCCCATTGTATCTATCTACATTCCATCCTACTTTTCAGCTCTTGGAGCAACAGGATCTGACAGATAGGACTTTTGTTTCTTTTAGAGAAGAAAACCAACCCTTTTCATCTGTTCCAGCCCCTCTGGGTTTTGCTAAAATTCACTGAGATATAAAATGTCTCTTTCACAGCATTATCAAAACATGTTGTCTCATAATCCTTATTTTCCTCATTCAATGCATAAGACCAGGCAGTTGGGATGACACACATGTGACTTGTGGGTGATCTTACTAGACTAAAAAACCCAGTTACCCTTTCATCACCACCTTGTGGTCATACCAGAAGATGCTGTCTTGTTTCAAATTCATTGAAATGAATTTGGAATGAAAATACATTGGAATGAAATACTTTATTCAGCCCAGACCCCAAGGTTTTATTTATTCAAAGGAGTAGAATTTGGCAAAGATGGTGTGGTGTTAAAATATTTTTGAGGGTCTACTTTTTGTGAAACTTTAGGAGAAAGATTGTACCACTGTAGGAGTTTTACCTAATATAATTGCTTGAATAGGTGTGGCATAATAATTGATCATCCTTATATCCAGGTTTGTCTTAAAATATTAAAATTGAAAATTTTTAATAATTTTTTTTAATCCATACTGACATTCACCTCCATTTAGACTTCTGTGAAGATTCATCTTTTTTAAATAAGGTGTTTATTCTTTTGTACATTTAAGAATAAGAAAAGTGACAAAATAGAATTTAATGAGAATTTTTTTCACATTAAGTGTAAAGACTTAGGTTTTTAAGCATTGTAAGAATTCATGCTTTAACCCCATGGCATAAGAGCTGAAACAAACAGAACTGAATCAGGGGAACATTGCCTCTGATGCACTTGATAGCTGTAATTTAAATTGTTGTTTTCAAATAAAACATTGAATTTGTAGTTGCCTCTCAATTCAGTGTACATAAATGGGCCAGAACACAAGCACAGTTTTTATTGTGACGAAGTACATATAGGAAGGAGTTTCATAATTCAATGTTTTTCCTGGCATGATGGGCTGAGACTCACTGGTTTAGAGGGTTGTTTGTGCTTGCCCTGTCTCTTAACATGTTGTGTTTAGGCAACATTATCAGACAAAACATGAAATGAACAAACTCTATTTGATTCAATGCAAGATAAACTCCTGATGTAAAGATATAAAGCAAATTACTTAATAGGAAAAAGTTCATATGCATGAGCTGAAGTACTAGGTGCAGTAAAAATAAGCAAGGGCCAACCAGCTTGCTGATAGAAAGACAGATAGCAGTAAGAGAAGATTAGGCAGGCACTATTATTTTTGTATTGTTACACCAGGTGCATTGTGAACATCTGCAATCTTATCCTGAGGATTTGATACCGGACAGTCCCAAATCTCTCCCAACCAGATCTTTTGCACTGTTGGTCAGGCTAGAAGTTGTAGATTTTTAAATCCTTTTGCACAGAGATAAGTAGGGTTCTCTCCAGGCTGATAATAATCCAACTGAAGCAAAATCCAAATTTGATTGTGAATAAAAGTCTGGACGCTGACAAAGTCCATATGAAGCCCTGGCATTATGTGCACTTTAAATGCAGCCCTCTGGACAAAGGATGTCCTGCTCAGTGGTAGCTCTGAGTGATACATAGCCCATTTTATGATCCTACAAATAGCAAGTTGTACTTAAAGAAAACCCACTCAAATTTGTTATTAGCTCCCTTCAATAGCAGATATTCCTGAAGTTGAAATTCTGACCTTTTACTCTGTTATAAACAGGAGCTAAATCTGACTCCAGTAGTGTTACCGTGTTTGCAATATCATTACTGAGAGAAGTCCAGATGAAGGCAGATATATGGATGGCTGCAAACCTTGATAGCTACCTCATAGCCTTATGGCTGTTTTGCCAAGCTGGGCACTATAAAAACCCTTTTTAATGGTAGCTAAAATCTTCACTGATAATGTAATAAAGGATGGTGGTTGTATTCTTATGTCGTTAGTTCTTCAGCAATTCTTTCTAATTCTAAGGGGGAAAAAAGAATCTAAATCACTGATAAATTAGGACAAAAATTGCCACTGGGTCTTAGAATTAAGGGTCTGTGAGATTTCAAGGCTCCCATGCAATGGTGCTGTGAGCAGAACTCATTGAGGAGTGCTGACACCATTTCCTCTTAAGTATCATATTCAGAAAATCTTGTAATATTTTCAGCACTGAACCAAAAAGACATTACAAAGGGATGCAGTCATTAGAACTACTTTTTAAGCACTTGCAGGAAAACTGTGTATACTCCATGTCCTTGGTGATATTTGTTCGGTATTTAGTTTTCAGAGGTTTAATATTTAGTTCATAAGATATGTTGCAAGTTTTTTAAGTTTGATACTAAGTTTTCATAGGTTTTTACTCCCCCCTAAAGTCTGTTGTCCTAATGCCAGATGAAGACAGTTAAATTTCAGAGGACTTAGATCACTGGTCTGCCCTTTCTGTCATATCACCCAATTATCCTGGAGCATGTTTATCTTTGGAAGAGCAGTTCCAAAGAACAGTCTGACTTGCCCATTGCATTTGTGCTCTTCTCAAGGAGCAAGCAGTTTTGCACTTATTATTCAGACCTGGTCTTGTCTCTGTCTCACATGGGTTTTCCATACAGCCTGTGCCAGATTCCTGTTGTGCAGTACAACTTCAGCAACCAGAGTCATGGCTCTCTCTTCACTTCTGTGCCATGACACCCCATTATTCTGGTGGATTATTAGGTCCTTGAAGGTGGGGAGCTTCCACCCCATGTCATTTTGCAGACAAGGGCTTCCTGTACCTTCTTTGCTTTGCCTCTGTTATGAGGCTGATTTCTGGCTGATAAACCCCATAGCAAAGCTCAAATGGGGTAGGAGTTTCTTCTTGTCTGTTTTTCATATCAGAGAGAGTTTTCTTATTCTAAGCTAGTGGGGAAAAAAACATAGTCTTTCTTTAGCACTGCAAATGTGAAAATTACACAGCCTTTCCCCAGTCCTTCTACAAAATGGTAACAATATATGGTTTCTTATGTTCGTGATGTTGATGTTTTTGCAGTGAAGTGATGCTCAGGCATTAGCAAGAGTGGAGTTCTGAGCCAATGTCCTGAAAACTAAAGGCCCTAGGTCCTTCAAGAGAACACAAGGCATGGAGCGGAGGTCATGGACACCTGGCACATTCTCCTCAGGCTTGGGAAGTGGTACCAATCCTCTTCCATATGCCTGTTCTAGTGCATACTGTCTGTCTTTAGAAAATTCAGCATAATTAGAAGCAAAATCACATCACCTGGGGGAGCTTGGAGCACTTGTCAGGCCTATTTGTCCATTGAATACATGCCTAATGAGAAGCTGTGCTGGAAAGAACCCTGTATTATTGTAAGTTGCTGCTGTCCCTTCTGGCAATTACTGGCAGACCTGACAGGATATCCTGGGTTTCTGTCCTTTGCTCCCTAACTCCAAAATATTCAAACAATCACCTGACTTATCTCAGTAGTAGAGAGTTACGTGCTTAGATACATGATCAGCACTCCAACTTACAATAACCAAGCACCTTTTTGCTGCAGCAAGACCACTTTCACTCTGCAGACTTGTTCTTCATGACAATTTAAAATATATATTCAGGGCAGTGTACCTTTCTGCTACAAGATTCTTTGTGGCTTTCAGTCATGCAGTTGCATTACCACAAAGAGGTAATAGCAGCCCCAATCTAGTTTTGTGATGTGCTTACTGTGCTGCTTCTCAGTGCAAAGGGAAAATGCTCTCTTTGCTCTGATGGCTGATTTACACACCACATTGTCTTTTGTTCCAAGAAAGTTTTAACAAACCACTTTTCTAAAAGCAGAGTTTACACTGCTTAGAAACTCTACTGCCTACACAGGCAGACATATAAACCTGCATGCCCAGGTGGTACCTCTTAGTATGTTTATAATTTCTCAAATACTTAATAAAACAAGGATGGGGCTGTACAGAAGCTTCTTTTAACTAACAGTCAAACTACTGACCGTGTTAGGTGGAAATCTTACTTTTGCCTGTGTTCTTCAGATGTACTGCTGATGAGAGAGTAGCTGTGAGGGACAGTGCATAAGAAAAGTTTGGGGCACAGGGAATGCCAAAACCTCCAAAATCAGACTGTAACAGGTTTGTTTCTGCCTCTTGCTGTATCTAGTCATTGATGTGGTCATTCTTCTGGTCATAAGAAAAGAGCTTGGTATGTCAAGGCAGGCAAAAAAACCCCCAACAAAATGAAGAGGTTTTCATCAATGCAGGCATGTTATGGCCTCTGTGAAAATTCCCAACAGTGGCTGCAACTTCATGTGGCTCAGTGATGCAGGACAAAATAAAATGGAAAGGAACCTATCTACAGCATCTGCTTATTTCCAAAGAACAATTTGATTTATTTATGTCCCAGAAGCAAGAACAACCATAGAATTTCTCTGTAGAAAAAGCTTCCTTACAATGTCTCCCTTCTCAAGGAGCACACTCACTGACAGATTTGAGGCCTCCCAGACAGGAGATACTAAATACTTATTGAAATGAAGGTTTTCACATGGACTTTGGACACATGTAATTCCAGTAATGAAACTGTGCAGTGCTCTTTCTCATCAATGGCTAGAAGGGGCCAGGTCAAAGTAGTTGCCCCTGATCATGATGCTGTCACAGCTAGAGGCAAAATCAGAAAGAAAAGCTGGTTCATGACTTTCTGCTTCAACCACTGGCTCTGCTGGTTTTGACCCATTTTTTGACAAAAGTGTCTGTATATGGAATACCTCTGCAAAGTGGAACCCAAGGATCTCAGTGCCACAGGCTCCCAAGACAGCTCCTGACCCACACAGGGCAGGTAAAGTCAGACTCTGTTTTCCCCCAGCTCTTCACCTTCATCATCTTTCTGGCATAAAGACTTCTCTTTCAGGCTTATGTGACCTACAAGGAACAGACTTTATAAGCAAGTTCCTAAGGCAAGCTCATTCTGCATGGGGCATATGGACTAAATGGGAACATTTGTTTGTCACTCTTCCTCGGTCCTTGCTGCTCTTCAGGAGTATTTGGGATTTGGTTTGATGGTCATGGTTATAGGTTCTTCTTGAGATATTCTGTGGGACTATTCCTCTGAACCCTAGAGGCTCATGACAATTTAGCAATCCGAAATCCCCCTGACTTGGGAAATGCAACAAATCTTGTTCTCTGTCCTGTTACTCACCTGGGGCTGTGTCATTCCTGCTCCATTTCCCTTTTCTGAAGTGGCAGGCCTGCCCCTTTGTTTTTATTTTGCTCCTACTTAAAGGCTTAGAATTGGCTTGAATTTTCATTTATACAGATATCTTCCTGTCTTTAGTAATATTTCTGTTTCAAAATTCTGTTTCAGAATTGCTTTTGCCAAGACTCCTAAGGTCTGAGTCTACACTCAAATATCTGACTATAAAATCTTATAGTAGCACTGGACTATACCTGTGCTTTCATTCTCTGGATGTTCCTTTGAGAAGAAAGGAACATACATGACTGTCTTCTTTGGGAAGAAAGTTTCAGTGAATAATGCACTCCACATATGAATTGTACACTTATGAAGTCTTCGTGCCCTGATTAATTCTGGCCAGGCCTTTATGGGGACTCAGCACTAACAGAAAGGCAAACACTACAAAACATTAACCACCGAATCTCAGATATGTCACAGCTACAGGTTTTCAAATGAAAGATTATCCACACTTTCTGCTATGAGTAAAATGTTATTGAATTATTAATCTAAATGAAAAAGAACAGGGGGAAAATCAGGCTGAGGCAGATATTTACCACAGATAATTCCAGCCCAAATTCATAACATTTGATAATATTATAACTGGAGGAAAACAGACTTCTATAATGGAACTGTTGCCCATTCTTAAGAGCTAACTGTATCCATTTTAGCTACAAGCACTCACTCATGATTCTGCACAGGACTTGCATAAAGCCTACTTGTGAAAAAAAATGGTATAGTTTCACCAGACTAAAAGGCTTTTCCTCCTACTCATGTTTCAGGGTGTTCTTTTCTGGACTAAAGCTTTTTAACCTCTCCTTTTTAATCTAATCCCTTTCCAAAGCGACACATTTCACTTGGCAGAAGGTCCCAAAGCCAATGCTATGACTTCCATTAGGGTCACTAGGGTCCCTGGATTAAGATGCCACACTCTGTAGCCTAACCTAAGTTCAGCCTTGTTTCAGATTTCAGACTTCCTGTTTTCTATTGAGCAGGTAATCACATGTAGTTTTCTAATTAAAATGCTATGCACATTAGAAGTGCCATTGTGTGAGTAACCATGTTCCAGATTAAGAAGTGCTTACCTAGCAAGGTATTGCTAATTTAGGATAGATAGAATGGAGCTCTCTGGAGAGTTCACACACTGAAAACATGGGGGTGGATTTTTCATAATCCTCTGATGGATAGATACACTGAGTAAAACTTAACTTGTGGTCACGCATTTTCTGCCTTGCAAATAAGCATGTGTGGCAGAGGAAGACTTGAAACTTAGTGATCTCTGTTTTGGTAATGGAAAGTTAGAAGTAATGGCTTGTTTTCTCACAAGAAGCTCCACCTACTCCTTGTTCACTTTGTACCATTAGTGTGAACGTACTACATCAAGAAGATGATAGGAAAAAATAGCAGAGAAAGTCATATGTTAAGTGCACATTATTAAAGATTTGAAAATTAGGCAGTTAAGAAAAGGCTCAAACGTTGCATAGCTTATGTGCATTATTTATTAGTCAGTAATTAGTCAAAATGTGGCAATGTACACAAACCACAGGGAAACACTATGCAGAAAGAATTAATGAGGGACTTTGTTATTTTGACCATCTGTGGCTGGGCCTTCACTGGAATGACCTGCAGCTGAGGCAAACTATGTCTGTAGGAGAAAATAAACTGCAGGGGAAACAGCTTTATTAGAAGATCTGGTGACACCCTTTCACTTGCTTGACACAGATGCCATGCTGGAGCTTGGAGCAGTGTCTTCTCCTGGTCCGAGGTGCGCTCTCTTTCTCTTTCCTCCTCCAAGAGAGTTCACGAATGGATTATCTGCAAATGGGCAAAGCTCCAAAGTCTGTCTGTGACCCTGTGGTGTCCAGGCTGCAATGCTGAGCCTCGCTGTCCTCGAGAGAAGTGAAACCTGTGGCTGGGTTTGTAGACAGGAGCTGCTGAAAGAGATGCTCCCGCTTTCTTTTCTCTCATGCCCTGGCTGGATACCCCCATCTGCAGTGATGATGTTACTGCTTCAATCTCAGCCTGACAGGCCCTAGTAGGGAAGGACCAGAGCAACTTCTCTGTGGCACTTGGGAAGTTTTGACCCAGACTAGTGATGGCTCCTGGCTGTACCAAGTTGCTTGGACTCAAAGCCAAATGAAATGTCCTGTACAAGTACACTGTTAATGAGGTGTGTCCTGACGGTGTGTGCAAAGCTCAACTGATTCAAATCAGCTGAATGCCTTCCATTGTGCTAAGCTTGTTTTCCTGTGAAACCTCACTCATCAGATCTACTACAATATGTTTCTTTTATTTCTGTAAATAAGGGTGAGATAAAGGCTAGGTTTGATGAAGAAACAAAAGCAAAGATCCAATTAAAATAAACGCCAAGATTCTAGATTTACATGGCAATTTCATTTGTCTCAAGTCTCAGGCTGTACAGTTCTTCAGATCATTATTAGGAATGACTGTAACATGGAGAGTAATTCACCCAGGACTACATTCATCAGCATAATGCCAAGTGCTACATGAGTACTATATTTTGCTGCTACATCATGAGTCGACATACAGAACAATTAAGGGTGAATGTGGAGGAGAAATTATCTTCTTTTCACCTCCAACCTTTTCTCTGCTTCAAAAGTGGACTGAAAATGCTATTTCTCTTACATTTGCATGGGAATACATTTATTGATATGCCTTCAGATTTTTTTTTATCTGGTTATTCATATCTTGGTGCATAAGACTACATAGACTTGCCAATGTTCTTTCTAATGTGTTTGCTACATGTAAAACCAAGGTAACAGTTCTAAAATATGCTATCTATTCTTTCATCTCTATCTTATGTGTCAGACAAATAACAACACTTATCTTTAAGGGCAGACAGAGAGTTTAAAGTGAGCCAAAACAGCACTTGATTCATTGTGGGGAATTTTTTTTTGGTGCTTTTTTAAATTCTTGGTAGATTTCAGGGAAGACTCAAAGGTCTTTCTAAATGTTGAATCTGAATATTTAATTCTAAGGCATTTTTGGTTGAAGCAAATTGAGGCATTCAGAAACTCAACATTCATCACAAAGGTATTTCCAGCTCTGCAGTTGTACATCAATGCCACTGTGCACTTATCTCACCCTTACTTTTCCAGCTTGTCCATAGGAATGTTGTAGGAGATCATGCCAAAAGTTTTTATGTCAAGGCACGCAACATTGTCTGCTCTCCCTGCTGCACAGAGCAAGTCCAGTCACTACCTTGGTTATACAGTCACTGCTGAAGCCCATGTTATCACTAGTGAGAGTGCTGCAGTGACAGCATGAAACACCAAAAAAACCCTCACAGAAGTAAACTCAGTTAATTTTCTGGAGTGCACAATTTCTCTCACTTAAAATGTGCTCCTTGTCTTCCCCAGAAAATGCTTTTGTTTTTCTGGATGATATCTGGTATGACTTGTTGAAGGCATGTGACTTGGCCTGTGTCTCACTGGGCAGTGGCCCCAAGCAGCCACTTGGATCTGCAGTCTGCTCCAGAACAACCTTCTGTCCTCAACTTTACATGTCAGTAAAAAGCACAGTTTGATGCACAGTGCGCTGAGCAGTTTCAGTTATAAGATTTTCATAATAAGAATTTTTGCCTACCTATTTTTTTTTTTGAGGAAAATCTCATTAAGAGTGCCCAAACACAGAGGACTCATCAGTTTACATCAGGCCAAAAAGTCACGTAAGAGCAACTGGCATGTCTGGATATGTAGTTGGAAACATCCAGATTTGGCGTTTCTTGTTTTCCTGAAAAAAGATGAACATTTTCTTAAGCTGCTTCCTGCCACTTGTTGCCCCAAAAACAAACCCCTGTGACATTCACTCCTTTTTCCCATTTCTTCCAAGAGTGGATGAAGAGAGGTCATTGTGATACTTTCTCTGCTGTGAGTTTGCAGTGTAACCTCATGACAAGGAAATCTGAAGAGCCCTGACTGGCCCTGTCCTTCTGGAAGACTTCCAATTCGTGGAGAACACAGGCCAATATCATTATATTGTAGCTCCTGCAGTGAATTTTCTTCCTTTATTTTTCCATTGAGCTGCTGATTAGCAGCCTGCTCCTAACACAAGTGTCCAACAGCAGTGGGGACAACAACACTAAGAAGCAATTGGTGTGCATTGCCCTGACCTCCAGCTCTGACAGCTCCTTGCTCCCAAACAGGGGTGGGTTTTTTTAATTTCCTTTAGTTGGTGTTGGGGGGGGTTGGCTATTTTTTGGTTTGTTTGTTTGGATTTGGTTTTTTGTTTTATTTTGTTTTGTTTTGGTTTGGTTTTGAGGAAGACAATAATTTAATACTGGTATGTGTAAAAAAAAACCCAAAAAATGCATGCAATTTTTTTCTGCTGTGATTTAATCCAGCAATTTAGCCCCCTGACAGCCACTTGCTTATTAGCTACATCCCCAGGTGGGATCGAGCAGAGAATTGGAAGGGCAAAAATGAGAAAATCTGTGGGTTGAGAAGAAGACAGTTTAATAGTAAAACGAAGTTGCATGTGTAAAAAAGCAAAACAAGGAATTCATTCACTACTTTCTGTTGGCAGGCAAGTGTTCAGCCATCTCCAGGAATGCAGGGATCCATCAGGCATAACAGTGGCTTGGGAAGACAAATGCCATAATGCCAAATGTCTCCCAGGGTGTGCTGCATGCTGATAAACAGCTGGAGAGCAGTCATGGCTATAATCTCAATCTAGCACATTCCAACCAAATTTGGCATCATCATGTACTGAACACACCAGCAAGAAGCCCAGGGTTCAGCGAGAGGGACGAGAGATGCTCTTATCTGCTCTGAGACTTGCCCAGAAGCCTGTGCTGAAACTCTGACTCCAGAATGCTCAGGGTGTTGTATGCTGGCTCCTGCAGAAACATTTGGGATGGCTTTGAGAGTAAATAGAACAAAGAGTAGGGGTAGGGCTGGTTACACAGCCCTGTGGACTCTAGTATGTGAATCTGCTCTCGTTTACCCTCCTGGAGGAAAGACAGATCCTGACGTATTTGAACAGAAACTGTAACAGAAGCTGTGAGATATTTTTCCTTCTGGCTGGAGACCTGACCAATCTGGAGAAAAGCTAAAGAAACACAGTAAGTGGAGCTCACAAAGAACATGTCCTGAATGCCACAGGCTCTGATGGCTGTGACTTGCCCTGGAGCCTGAGAAGAGAGGGAAGGGAGATGATCCTCTCTGCATGGTCCCTTTGTATGTAAAGGGGGAGAGAGACCCCGGGAGAGCCAAGCAGAGCTGTGGCTTTGTGGACGCTCCGACCCCAGAGCGAGCCTGTGAGCAGAGAAACTCTGAGCATCTGAACCTCAGAGGTTTGCAGGGGCAGTGCTCAGAGCTGCTCAGCTGCTGCAGAGAGGAGATGGAGCTGAGCATGAATTGTGGGCACACTGCTGATGAGAACTGTGGAAACCCAGACACCAGGACAGCTACAAGTATCAGCTAAAGTCCCTGTGGTTTTCTGCTTGTTGGCCTCCAGGTAGTTAGATTACCATAAACTAGTAGCAGTATCTTTTTTTTAGCTTCTGAATTGTTTATTCTTCTAACTCTTATCTCTGGGTGCATTCACACTGTGTGTCAGCTCTGCAGAAAGCAGACTCTGCTGTGGCCAAACTGTTCCATGTGTCAACAGATGGACAGAATAGAGTTAGGGCTATAAATGAGAAAGGAGCAGTTTCATGGTGCTGTGCCAGCAGAATCATTGTCTGCATCCTGCTGGCGTCCTGCAGAAACCTTGTCAGGCAGGAGTTTACACCAGTTTATTGGCTGCACCAGGAAAGGGTGAAAGGCAGCAGGGCAGTAGGAAAAGCTGCACAGGAGAGGGAGTGCAGTGACCCAGCATTTCCTCTGAGGTATAAAGCTGGATAACTACTGCACAGGTTACTCTGCTGAGACTGAAAAGCAGGATTTTTTGATCCCAAATGTTTAGATGAGGGTTTTGGCCCTGACTCCTTCAGTAGCTGATTCAGATGTGAAATGAGGCTCACAAAACTTGAGAGATGAGGTCAGGCCTGGGTAGAAGCAGTGAAGGAACAACAAAGATCTAGGTTGTGTTCCAGCTTGGACTTCCCTGGTCTCTGCCCTCTCCTACTCCTTGCACTTGTCATGCAAACTAACTCAGCCTTAGACAAATATTCTTCCATGGTTCAGAGGCTTAGCAATGGCAGTATATCATCAGATGAAAAATTAAACTCAAGGTCCTTGTGACAGGACCAGTAAGATCTGTTTAAAGAAATTAACATTCAAGAGCTGTGTTCTGTGGGCTGTCTGGATAATACAAAGAGATAAATTAGTGTGAGCCTTAGATCTCAAGATTAGAATAATTTTTGTGCTTCATCTAGTACAGAAATAACTGCTCAAGCTCAAAAATATTTTCTCTTTGTTTTTGTTTTTGTAGCTGGTGGTGAAACACTTCAGAATTTTTATAGCAAAAATGAGAGTTGCTCAAATTTATCTTCAGTCCTGTGTTGTTGTCCTAATGAAGGTTGCTGCTCAATTATTACACACCAACATATTTCTTGATTTATTTTATCCTAGAAGACATGCTACTTAAATAGTAGGATACAATGTACCTGAAATGGAACGACGTCATTTTATACAACATGAGTTAATTTCCAATTGCATATATGTTAGATTTGACCTTATACAAAAAAGACTGATACTTGCATAAGTAATAACAGCACCAGTACTTGCACTAGAGAGAGGATGGAAGACAGAGCTGACAGGGTTGGGGAGGATGAAGCTTGCAGCTGTGTTTCTGCACAATTACATTGGCTGCATGTAGATGTTTGCTTCCTTCTTCTGAGAGCTCTGGTACTGCTGAGTTCTTGCTGCAGACCACATCACTGACACATAACAGGACTTTCTTTCATCTCTGCTCAAGCCCAGACACCTCTGCAGGTAAAAGCTGCCTCGGTTTGCACCAGTTTCACATTGTCCTAGGAAACAAGGCACCAGCACTGTAAGTGTGAGGACAAGGCTGTTGTGGGAATGCAATTTTGGTTTCTAGGAATGTAAAACCAGAATTCCTCCCTTTTATTTGTTAGAGAAACACAATACCATAAGACTTCATGTCTGTGGTCTCACAAGAGCATGACCAGAGCTGGACATGCTCCAGCCAGCACCCAAAGGAGAGCTGCCAAGAGCCCTGGCACAGAGTGGAGCTGAAGTGTGACTCAAAGACAGTAGTTAGTTCTGCCTCTACCGTGTTTTCAGAGGAACTGGGGGCAGCGACTGCACCTTGTGCCAGAGAGGCCAGCTTAGACAGACTAATCAGCCAAGCTGCCAGAAATCCCCAGCAGTTACAACAGCAGCAGACCTGTTCAGCTTCTCATTAAATACTTCCTGCCTTTCTGTACTGACCCTGCCTTCCCTGGTTTTCTTTACCTAGCACAAAAGAGACCAAAAGTCTGCTCTGAGTTCAGATGGGTACTTTGCTGCTTCTTTAATCTTCATAGCCTGGCAATCTATTCAGATCCCTCCATCAGGTGGAAAACACCTAACCATTTCCTTTGTATTTTTTCTTCTGGGTGATTTATGGCATCAGGAAGAGTCAGTATGGACTCCCTTCCCTCCCCCTCTGCCCCAACCTCCATGGACATGTGCAGGACTGATGGGTTTGTGACAGACTGAGGTGACCGTGCATGATATGAATTAGTACCAGAAGTCCTTCTAAGCTTCTCCGGACACTCATGAGGCTGGTGAGGCTGATGACACAGTGGAGAAAGCATCCACTCTTCTCTAAAGAGAAACAGATGCTCTTTTAGGTACATCTCATAGAATCTGTTTCCCTTGTGCCTCTGTCAGGATGGCATCTCCTGGACAACGATCTCTGTGTGCTGTACTTCAGAGGATGACCTAAGGCAGCTGGAATACAGTGCCAGACACATCTGGGAAGCAACATCCCCACCATGTCCCTGATGAAGGAAGCTTGTCTTTTGCTGTATGGCCACTCCTGCCCACAGCACTGCTGCAGGCCTTGCATGTGCATCCCAGCAAATCTCAGCTCTGATTCTGTTCCAGCTGAGTATTTCAGTCATTTATCTATGGCTGCACACAACTTCCCAGCCACACCTTCAGCTTCATCCCCTAAAGCCTTCACCTACCAGCCAGCCTTGGGAATCTGTAAGCTGACTTTCAGTCTTCCTGTCACAACCCATGTGGAACCAATTAGCAACATGAAATGGCACCACTGGATTACAATACATAGATCTGGGTGATCATATCATTGATAGCTTTGTTTGTCATGACCTTTTGAATTAATCCCACCTTTCCATTCAGCCCTGGAGGCGGATGGAAAATCCACTGCATCCATCTCCTTTCCTGCAATTTCACAAAGGCCTTTACAGTTCTGACAGCACTTGTGTTTAGTCTTCTCCCTTGAAGCAAATTTCTTACTGGAAACTCAGCTGCACATTTCCTGCTGCAATCCTGCCAGTGCCACACGTGTTGTTCGTGCATGAACGGAGGGCTGAACAGGGCTCTGAACACAG
>VYXD01011917.1:0-24723 GCA_013397195.1 Hylia prasina
TAGTTCCTGTCACAGCCCAAATCTCAGTTAGGAGCTGTACTTGGAATGGGATGGCTTCAGTGGTCACCAATGAGCAGCTCTTCCCTTGCAGTTTGCTACAGTGGGCAAAAATCCTCTGATGATTTTAGCATTGTCAAAGCCATTAATGATTTCAGTCTGTCACATGTCTTCTACAGGTGGGACAATAGACTTTTAGTAAACCCATTTGTCACGTTAGACATCAGTTGAGGATTCAATAGAGACACTTGTATTCCAACAAAAATGTCCCTTGCTAGCAAAAATAGCCTCTAACACTTTCTTCGCTGCTGCAGGAGCTACATGTGATTCAGCAGATTTGGAGCCTGGTTACATCATTTACCATCTGTGTCTCTGTCTCGCTGGCAAGGTCAATTTGTTTCTGCAAATAGATTTCCCTCAACTACAAGGGGCAATCAGTTCATGAATTCCCAGAGGTTTGGTTCTTCTTGCTCTCCCTTCTCTCTGACATAATTCCAATTGGGGATGCTATTAAGCATTGTAAAGTTAACCTTCTGCTGTGTATGGATAGCAGCACTCAATTTTTATCCATCTTCTAGCTCTTTTTGTGCTGAAGTCCTCACTGTAGTCATACTGTGTACATGGTATAAAGCCCACTTTTAAATGAGTTTCAATTTTTTCACTTTTTTTTTAACTTTTGATGGAAGGCCAGATTGGTCTTTTACACTGCTGATGGACTGGACTTTTGTAGAACACAGAGAAATTCAATGTTTCCAACAGAAAATAATTTGTTTTATGTTCACATTGACAATTTTATATTTACCTTGACTTTTAAAACCAATTTTTTTCTTTACTACTAATATTGAAGGAGAACCGCCAAATTTCATTCTTCAGTATATTTCTTTTCCATAGCTAACACTGTTAATAGAAAGAGGAATTAAAAAAAAAAATAAAATGTAGTTTATTGGTTCAATGTTTGTTAATTTTTCTCTCAGGTGAAGTGTACAATCGATCAAAAACTTTTTAGTAAAATGTACTAATTCAGTATTGCAGATTAAAAAAAATCAGTCTAGAACTGACATATTATTCCAAAATTATAGATTATTTTCTTGAAAACTAGGTGTCTATATAAGTCAAAGCCCTACCAAATTAAAAATAATATGGTTAAGATTTTGTTGAGCAGGAACAATTTAATTAAACAGATAGCTGGGGTTTAAAAAAAATAAAAGAGAAAACCCATGTGACAATAATTGAATTCAGCACCATGTGTTTGTTCCTTTGTGTTTTTCAAACTGAAATTGCATAAAATCATTGATTTCATATATATTTGTTAGGAATCCCTCTAACTTTTTAGTTCCAAGGAAATGCTTGGAATACACCTCCTTAGCAAAGCAAATGTGGAAATAGGATATAAGATGTTAACAAAAGATCAAGAGCAATATGAAGTAAGTACGTGGCATTTAATCTTTTCCCTTGTAACCTGGTTTCCTGACATAACTCCGCCAACTTCAATGAAACTACATCAAAATCCAACATCTGGCTCCAGGCAAGTGAATATAAAGCCCTTTCAGAGTGGGGCAACGGCAGTCCTCCCTTTTCAAAAAACATCAAACACCCCATAAAGCAGAAGGGATAAGTCTCCTGCTGCTTTGGTCCCATAACTCACAGCGACAGCTCAGGTCAAGGAATAGCTCAGTTGCATTAATGCAGCAGTGATAAATCTGCAGGAGCAGCGAGAGCTGAGGGGTTTGGGATGAAGACAGAACACAGGGAGCTGTGCAAAGCTGGCTCAGGTCTGTCAGGGTCAGCACCAGCTGGGGTTAGCAAACCCCTTCCATTCCTGAGAGTGCAGAATAGAGATATTCAAGTCAGGTTTGGAGCCCTGTGCTGATCTGCGCTGATAAAGTTTGCCAGGCTCCAGCTAATTCCATGTGTTTGCAGTGCCAGTGGGATAATCCAGCAGACCTGACTGCATTGCTTCTGCTAAGAAAAAGACACTTTAACCCTCATCTGTCTTGGCAGTGTGCAAAACAATCACAAAAATTAAGCACAATATGGACAGGAGGTAATGTATTTAATTATGGGGTTGCATGTGGCTGCGAAAACTAAAATCAAGTGAAGACAGCAATAAAAATCCTGCTACAATGTAAAAGACTGAGACAAGCACATAGAAAGGTTAGGAAGAATGGTTACAGAAGTGCTTCTGTGATTCTTCACTCTGGAAACTGGGCTTCAGTCTCCTGATTGCCTCTTGGGAATTCTCTTGAACACCTGTCTGATCTCATTAACAAACACTTTTATTTATTCACTCATCTTGACTGCAAACAGAATCATTCTTTTAATGTTCATGGAAGGCGGATAGTGCTGTGTCTGTACAGTCTTAGAAAATGAGGGAGGAAAAGAACACAATAAACTCTTCCAGCAGTATTGACTGTGTTTGTGTGCTTGTTCAAACACTCAAAAAGTCTCACACTGAAAAACCAACATGATAAATCATGCAGGGATTATTCTTCTGAAAAGCAACAATTTTCTGCACTTGATTAATTTACTGAAAATTCTGAGAAATACAATAATATCTGATGTATTTTCAGCAGATTCCATAGACGATTGCTCTACAGCAATGTAATCTATGCAAATCAACAATATCAAGCCTCTTGACCATTATTATAAAGGAGATGTGTTTACTACTTCAGTACTTAAAAATCTATCCCATTTTAAGAGGAAATTTTCAAAAGGATATGTATTTATTTTAAATTATTATTTTTTTACTTAACAGATTTACAAACACAAATCCAGTCGAGATTTGAAATGAGAGATCCATGGGTTATGTGCAATCTACAAAATGACAACAAATGTTGTCAAACTCTGATTGTTTTTCTCTTGTTTTTTTCCTTAAACCTTATTTCAATTGTATTCTCTGACATGGGTAGGAGAATGGTCAGGGAAGCACTGAGAGGAGCTGCTAAAATGGCTTTTCTGTGAAGGCTGAGATGTCAGGCAGGGTAACAAAACCCTGGAGGGGTAAAGGGGAACTTGATTCAAAGGCCCGACAGATCTTCCTGCTTTGGATGCATTCCTTCAACCTCCTTCAAGACTCTTCTTTACCCATCCTATCAGATTTCATTTAATTATTAAATTTAATAGCATGTCCAGCCTCCTACCTTGCAGAGGAGAAGAAAGATTATTTATATCTCCCATCTTTTCCTCGTCATGATACAAGCATTTCAATAATTGAGGTTTTTCTACTCCCCATTGCTCTTGAGCCACTTTCAACCTGAAAAATTTTATTTAAAATAACCCTGCAAAGTGCTGTGGAGCTTGACTAATAAAAGCCATCACAGTCTGAGACATGCCATGGACCACAGCATTTCGGAAAATGCTCTCAGACACATGGTGTTTTTTGGGATTCTCCTGTGTGTGGCCAGGAGTTGGATTCAATGATCCTTGTGGGGGGGACCCTTCCAACTCAGCACATTTTTGGTTCTATGGTTTCTCTCCACTCCTGAGATTAATCTGCTTTTAAAGTATTCCAAAAGTGGAAGTGTACCTGGCTTTCTTATCCTGTGCTTATTGAGGCGTGGATGTATGCCAGTGTGTGATCAACATGTGATATGGATATACTGCTTATAATGTGGAGTGAATTCACAAATATTCATAAATATTACAAAAATGGAGGAGTGATGGCACTCAGGGGGGAAGATTTAAGATATTATCCTCCTGGCTTTATTCTTTAATCTCATTCTTAGAATGTGATTTCCTAAGCCAGGCATATGTAAAGTTAAAAGTACAGCAGCTTGTTATTTCTTCTTGAGAACTTCCACCATGTCTGGTTTTAGGGAATAGGAAGGTAGCCAAAATTTGCTGAGAGAATATCCTAAGTAGACAAAATGCTTTTGCCATTTATAATTTTAGTCTGAACTTTACTTCATTTCCTAAAGTTAAGAGATTTTACAACAAAGTTCATTGACTCTTTCTGCATAATGGAGATAGTCAATGTTAATGGCAGGGTATATGCAGGATTTCATGGTACTTTTTCCCTGAAAGAATTCCACACTTGTCTGATACCCAAGAGCAATGCTTTCTGGGCAGCTCCTAACACAGAGTCCTTGAATAATACAGATTAACTTTTTTTTTGCCCTTTTATGCCTCTGTTTCCTACATTTGTCATGAAACTCTTCCGACAGAATGAGAACATGATAATCTGGGTTTTTGATGGAGACACACCTGAAACACAGACCTCAGTCCCGACACCATTAGGGCGTGTGAGAGCATTATCTGACACAATTCTGTGCCCATTGATGTGTTTTGGTGTCATCACAGCTGTTTTAGATTGAAAAGAAATAAATGGACTGGCTTGAGGTATTGTTATCCCTCATCATTATCATGGCTTCTAGTTTGTGTATCCAGAACTTTCTGCTGCATCTCCCCAAGGCCAAGTTGTTCTAGCTGAGTAACAGGACCAACAACGCCTTTAGGGAACGTCACATCAGTCCAGCATTAAAAAAAGGGAAAATAACAAAGCCACAATGAGGTAAAACATAGATTAAATACAGAGATTAATCAAATAACAAATATAGTCTCTTATCCTAAGGCATTTAAGAGGTGCATTATATCCTGTAATGGAAGGACAGAGATCTGACTTAAAAATAATTTCTGTTCACTCACAGCAAAATCTTGTCCAAAACCACTGCTTTTTCCTAGTGTTGATGCTGCATTTCTCATTATTATATTTCCACAGATCTGCAATACCCCTGAAATTACCTTTTCTCCATTCATCTTTCTTGCTTTGGAGTTCATTTGTATTTCCTTCCATTACTGACCCTGTCACTTGGCTTCCACTCCAGACTCCCATTGCTCTGCTAAAACTATTTATATTCCAGTCCTTGGTTACTCTTCAGTCCATGACTTATTTCTGAATTAGTTACAATCCCAGACACATTATTCAATCTACTCCTTTCTTTTCTCAGCATCTTATCTCTCTATCAGAATTCATCCTCCCACTTAGTTTTTCATCAGACACATGGGTCAAGGAAGGCTGACTTTTATTCATAGCACACAACTCAAAAAATATGAAATGACTTTTTTTTTACCTACTTCCAAATTATTTTTTTTTCACAATTGACACACATTTTGTCTCTGACAATCTTTCTTAAAAACACTATTTATTATGCATTCAAAAACTTCTCTGGATAGTCATGAACTGGGCAGGAAATATTCTTACCAGTCAAGTGTACTTTGGCAGTTCTGCTTCCAGGTCATCCAGAAATGCATTCCAGCTGATCCAGATGTATTTCATGGACACTGGTGGCAGTTACTCCATTGGGTTTGCACCTCACCAACACATGCCAGGTTTGCTATGTGATCCTGAAAAATTTTGGTGAAGATTTTTTTCATCCATTCTCTTTTCTCTGTGCTGAATGATGGCAAGGTGGAATAAGCTGTATTCTGTTAGTCCTGATGGATGTGTATAGGGGCTCAAAATAATGTATTTTTTGTATTTTATAGGAATTACATTCCCAAGACCAACTTTGAAAGGTTAATGCACATATTCAACATCTGATCTTTAGTAAAGTGGGAAAAACAAAGCATGAAATACTGAGATTAATAAGCTTTGGAACAATCCTTACAAAGATAATGCTAAGAATCATTTTAATACTGCATTTTGTACCAACCTGAACATCATCAGATTTTGTTCTGCATGTTTTCCTTTAACTGACCTTTGTGTCTATTTTCCAGGACATTGTTTACTCTGGTTTATGCTGTCTGGCTTTATAAATGGATCTGTTGTGTGGTAAAGTCTCCAATGTGGGCGGGTTTTTTTTTTTTTCAGAAATGTAGACAAATTATGCCCAATGCTTTCACCTTCAATGGGTTCAACAAAATCAATTCAGTTATATAAGTAATGTACTTTCTAACACTCAGTAGCCATCTAGGTTTGAATTTCAATAAAACCAACACACTGTGTATTGGCTGCTGGATGAGTAGTAGTATTATGTTGCACTTATATAATAATAATTCTATTTGCTAGGCAAGATACAAATGAAACACCCAGAATGTAATAACAACAACAACAACAACAAAAATTAGACGTCAAGATACTTTTTCAAGCACCATTACACCTGAAAATTAAGTGAACTGCAATGCTTTGTTTCCCTTTTCTCCCTTCCCAGGCAGAGGTCCTGCCTCCTTAGGGGGGGAGCAACATTAAGTTTAGCTACTCGGTATTGACGTGAGTTGTTGCACTGAATACATGATGATGTGCAACCAAGACTATCTCTAGACACATTCTGTACCATTTTCTGTACTACACAGCATATAGGAGAGAGTAAATCTGGAATTATCAGCCAGCTAGCAATGAAACAGCAAAGTCTGGGGCCTTTTCCTGCTGCTCGTGCTGATACAGAACAGGTAAATCCCAGTACAACAATCACTTGTTGAGATCCTTCATGTACTAAATTTCACTACTTGCTAGAAGTTTTTTCCAAAAAATGCAACAGCACAAATTGCTGGATGACTGGAGAAGATGAACAACTTGTTTTGTGCTAAAAAAGCATCTCACTGCTGAAAACAGTCATTTACCACTGAAGGTGGAAGTAGTGGCAGGAGAATGAATGTGTGTGCTAAGCTGAACTAAATGTTTCTGGGAGGATATTTATATACATATCCCATTTGCTAGTCTTAATGTAGTTATTGAAAGAGGTCTGTTTGTGAGATTTTGTTTATTTCACAGGTTTTCACAGAGATGCTGGACTTAGAGACCTCGTTTAGTGGTGGCTTGACAGTGCTGGGTTAATCCTAGAGGTCTTTCCCAACCTAAATCATTTTATGATATTTAAAGTGATTAAAGAGAACTTCCCCACAGTACTGTAAAGACCCTGGACCCAAGGCTATGTCAGATGGTACTCTGATATTTAACCCTGTGTGTCCTCAGAGACATATCACTTTCTAATTGGTAAGTCAAGCTGTCCACTTCAAAGCCAGTCACTAACTGGTTTAGCTATAACTTCCTGAAAAATCGCTTCCCCATGTCGAACTACCACACTCTGACAAAGCTTTATGAACAACAACCCCTCCTCACTTGAGAGTCTAATTTAACAGTGTACTATTAAGAGGAAAGCCATCACAATTTTGCCTTGGTGCCAATGTTACATAATTAATATGCTCAATAGAGATGTCACACTGCTGTGAAATACCTTGACGTGATACATCATCCCTCAGTTAAAGTTCTTCTGTATCCCAAGAAATACTATAGAATGAACGGAAGTCATACAACATTCCTTCTCATCCTAACTTAGAACAGAGATTTTCCACACTGCAACTTTGTCCCTGACATCAAAGTGTAAATTTTACTGGTTTGAATTAATTTCTTCTGCAAAACCCCACCACACTTGCAATATATGTATTATTTCCCCTCTGCTGGCGTTCCTAGAGCCCTGATTCTGTTCCTGCTCTTCTTTCCCTGGCATGTATTGTGTGCAGAATAGGGCTCCTGTGAATTGTCATAGTTTCAGTTGAATGAAGATGTAATAATGTGTTTCTTTTGAGAGTTTTGTCGAGGGCCTCTGCTAACACTGTGGGAAAGCATCAAAAACACAAATTTGAGAGGAGTGCTCAATGAGTCTTTGCAAAGCTCTCTCGTCAAATGTGCTTTCTTCTTTATTAGTACTGTAAATGCTTTAAGTGTGGAAAACCCATTTTGTGCATTGCTACAGAAAAGCTTAGTTGAAAATAGACTATGAAAAATTCCACTAATTTTTCAGTTAAAATAGAAGGAAAATTCACTTTATAAATACAGAATCATAGAGTAATTTAGGCTGGGAAATATCTCCAACATCATCAAGTCCAATCTTTGACCCATCCCCACCTTGTCATGCAGACGAGAGCACTGAGTGCCACGTCCAGTCCTTCCTTGAACAATCCCAGGGATGGGGACTCCAAACCTCCCTGGGCAGTTCCAATGTCTGACCACCCTTTCAGTGAAGAAACTCCTCCTGATGTCCAACGTGACCCTCCCCTGGCACAACCTGAGGCCATTTTGTCCTGTTACTGATTTCCTGTGTAAATTTATTTCTGTTCATTTTGTGAGCACCCAATTCAGGCTCCTGGAGGCTTGAATTCAAGGAACCTGAGCACTCACAAATTCATAGGCAGCTGTAGCTCTTTGAAATATAAGTTTAAGAATTGTAACCATTACAAGCCCAAAGACAAGGGCTACTACTATCACATGACCATTAAATTCTTCAAATTTTACGCAAATTATGGAACTAATAAAGACTGGTTTTGTATTGCTTTGTGTCTGAGCTCCCTAGTAAGCTTCGAATTTCAGCAAATCTCCCTTTTTCTGGTCATAGTGTCCCATGTGAAAGTACATACTCTGTTGTCTGATAAGGACTGAGCTGAACTTCATCCTTACCAGAGGAATCCATAGCGTGGTTCTAATCTATCCAACTTCTAAATTTGAAAGGCAGGAAAACAAAGGCAGGATTTATAGTATGTCAATTTATTTGCAGACTCGACACTGCCCATTAGATTTGGGTGGAATTAGTCAACAGCCTCAAAAAATATTGAACAAATAAGGTAAATACCCGGAAAGGCACATGTGCAATGTGCTTCATGGCTTACAAACTACTCTACAAACCTGAACTGCACCTCCAGCCAAGTCCAATATATTTGTCAATACTGCTTCTGTGGAATTATGCTGATTTTTGTCCTTTGAGGTCTGAGATCTTTGATAATTTCTGTTAGAAAACCTCTTTTGTTGAATTTATTGTACCTTAATCAACATTCACCTTTCCTTAAATTCTCCAGGGCAGTAATGAAAAGCAGGAGGATAAATGAATCATAGTTTCTGCAGTTGTGTTACAGAATTTTAAGAAAGGGTTTGGGCTGATTTATTGGCTATTGAGTAACAAAACAGAAAATATTCATCCTTCAGTCTAAGGTCACAAGATGTTCTCAAAGATCTAAAATCACAGCAACAATTGAGGACTTAAATTTACTGCAAATGAATTGTAATATCTAAGGATCAAGAGATAAAAGGGGAAAAAACCACTATGTTTAAGAGATACCAGAAAGTGGATAACACTTGTCAAATGAGCAGGCTGTGATAAAGGATTCTTAAGAGGCTATTTCAGAAATAATAATGATTATTTTATTTATTTCATTTTATTTCATGTTATTACCACGATGATGATCATTGACTGATTAATTGCAGTTTCAAATTTTACTTGCTGGATGGTATTCTGAACAGAAACACGGGTTAATTAAACTTACAAAAGGTTACATTTAATACCATTAATCATTAGATCCTCAGAACCACAGAGCGGTTTGGGCTGGAAGAGACTTTGAAGACCATCTCGTTCCAACCACATGCCATGGCAGGGACACCTTCCACCATCCCAGGTTGCTCCAAGCTCCATCCCACCTGGCCTTGGACACTTTCAGGGATCCAGGGGCAGCCACAGCTTTTCTGGGCACCCTGTGCCAGGGCCTCCCCACCCTCATAGGGAAGAATTCCTAATAAAAAATATAAACAGACCATTCGTATTAGACAGAAATAAGGCTGATAAGATTAACTGAATGTTAGTGGTGATAGAGTGAGCTTAAAAGGAAAATATGCCATTATGTAAAACCAGGTATTAGACTTCAGTGAGGATGAATGATATCTTTTTTAAGTTAAATGAAAGCAAAACAAAGCTTTAAAAAGTTATAGCAAAGGTAAGATCTGCAGTATTGTTAGAATTTTATGTGAGGAAACAGAGGGACTATAAAGAGGGCATTGACAGTACAAATGGGAATAATGAAGCAGTTCTGAGGAAGAATATTAAGATAAACATAAAAGGTTCTTTAAATACAATAGAAGAGAAAGATAGGAAACAAAATATTAAGAAATTGAAGAAGAAAACAAAGCATAGCAGTGTGAATAGCTGAAAATGAATAGGGAAGTGAACCACATCTTTACTAGGAGAGTATCCTCAACACAGTTGTGCAGATATGGATTTCCACCTGCTTTCAGGAACTAAATGAAATAATTTGAGCAATAGAATAAGAAAAGGACACACCTCATAAGCATCCTATCTGTGAAAGATCTCATTCAGAGGTGGAGAGTGAGTTCACAGCACATTGTTTGTGGGATTTTTTTCAGATTTAGTCAGTGATGGCTCTAAAAGGCCATAGTCTCTCCACTTTGTGAATATACACCTGTGGAAACTGGTGCTAAAGGAAGGAAATAGAAATGCAATGCCTAAGCCGTAAAGTTTATAGCTTTGGGGGTCAGATATGGTTTAACTGAAATCAAAGGATTTCTTCTCAATGTAAAGAAAAATGCTTTGCTTGATTCAGTCCCTTAAACTTTGTTTTGCATTTTCTCATTTCCTTTTGAAGCAGCTGCTGTTGACCACTAGTGCATATTCATCCTTCACTAGATTAATCATATTTCTTCTTTTCTTAAGTGCCATGAGAACTAAAATCAGAACGTAACTCCTGAGATATAGAAGTTCTTTTACTGCAGACAGTGGTGGTGAACTTTTTGTTCCTTGATTTTGTAAGGCTAATATAAGCAAGATCCAGGGCATTGCTTCCTTCTTAATGTGCTGATTTTTGTGGACGATGGAAGAAGGGGGAGGAGGCATGACATTTGCAGTTTATAATTATACATACTTGGGTCTTTTCCTTCTCATAATAGTGAGTGATAAAACCAAATCACGTTCTTTCCTCTTGGTGCCTGTTCTGTACATAATGCATCTGTATTATGTGATAATCAGCACATCTCCCACTTCATTATAATATATACAGCCAGGAGTTGCAGGAGTTCACATACTCTGCTATATTCAATTTACTGCCTTGTGGAACCCTCAGAAGTGCTGCAAAGCTCGGCCACTGGCACTCTTAGGAGTATATATTGCCATGAGAGGGAGATGTGCTGACTACTCAGGAAAGGAAAAGTGCATTTAAAAGAAGCAACTACCATCACAGAAGGCTGCAATGAAATAACTTTTAAGCATTTGATTAGGAGCCTCTGAAGCCAAAGAAGTTTAGAAGAAACAGCAAGGGCAGCTAATAACCTTAATTCAGTAGTATCCTGGCAAAGGTTGGCAATACACTTGATACTGAGGGAAGTATGGTGGAAGGTTGCTGAGTGAGCAAGCATGCTAATGGAGATACATAAACTGCATTAACTGATGGGACTGGGAAGTGGAAGTCTGCCTGAGTTTTTAATATACAAACTCTATTAATTGTGGTATTTGAGAAGAAATAATATATTCAACAATTTTCTCTCTCAGCTTTGGTGGGAGAAGAGGACAGCTGGTCCAATGGTATGCTGGGACAGGAATCAAAAAGAGGCTTGAACATGGTTTCAAACTGTTTTCAGAGAAATCAATGCCTTTACATTTTGCAAAACTTACAGTAATGCAAGAAAAACTTAGGAAAATCAAGTATTTCAGAAGTCAGGGATCACTCAGCAAGGGTGATATGGCCCAATGCAGAAACAATTCAGAAAATAAAATCTAGCTTTTATTTCTGCCTCTACCACACTTCCATGTCACTATTGGCCTGTCACTTCATCTGACTGCTCTGCCTAACAGCACTTCTCAAAATTGGCTGAGAGTGCTGCAGGGATGGGCTGGCCCTCATGTTGTATTTGCATTTATATAAGTAATAAAAGAAATCACATTTGCCAACAGACTTGGTGGCCAAGAATGTTTAGCTTTCAAATAAATACATAAACAAAAAGATTACATAAACCTGAGTCAAAAGTGAGTGGAGGCTCCTGTAACAGAAACAATGAGCTTGTGCAGCTCAGTTGCAGACAATGCAGGTAGGTCACAAACTCTAGAAAGCCAGAAGATTTTAGGAAAGCACATGTAATGCTGCCCCGAGCATCTCACTGCAGAGGAAACAGGGCAGGAGACTGCCCAGGGAAACTGCATCCTGACACAGCAGACTGCACAGAGTTTTCCTGATGAATGATTGGTGTGAACAAGAGAAGCTCTTTTCCACCCATGCCCCTTCTTTGGTACTTTATTATTTGAATCCAGACACTTGAGTCTGAGACGGGGATTTTCTTTCCACTGAACTCTGCAGAAAATCCCTGACTTGGGAAAGGGCAGTGCAAGTCCTGACTGCACCCTTGTGTCCCACCTCTTATGTACAGACACAGAGTGCAGACCACAGGAGGAAACCTAATTGTTGTTCCCTGGAGGTTGTTCTGGTACCCCTGGCACCAGGTCTGTCAGCGAAACCTGAACAAGTTGCAAATACACCATCAGAGCCACAAACAGAGTCTCTGCTGTTCATCCTGGCAAATGAACCAGGTGGTTTCCCTTCAGTGCAGGCTCCAAAGCTGTGCCCTAAGGCCCCCTTGGACAAAGGCAGTTTCAGTCCCTGTGGCAGCACCTGTAGCTGGGGTTACACATCACACCCACACCCCTTCACATCATCTTCTTCCTACTAGGCAAAGATGATGTTCCTTCAAATGCTTCAGATCCTATCTAAAATTAAATGCTGGGCACTCTGTACAAGCCTTGTGGGAGATGGAATTTTTTTTTTTCTCAAAATCAGTGCTTATCAGTCACAGACATTATCCTTTCCATGTGGTGTCATTGGATACATCCCAAAAATTAGGGCATTGTGGTGAGAAACAGAAATTTTATTTTATTTGCCATGCAGTGATGCAAGAAAGCCCTGATCAACTAAGGGATAAAGGTTAGAAAAATAGCAGTTAATGGAGAAACCTCCAGTTCCGTGAGGACAGAGAAATATTAAACTCCATTTTGCTAAGCATGAAGCAAAAGGGAAAAAAAAAAAGAAAAAGAAGAAAAAGGTGATGTGATGACTCATTTTGAACACAGATACTGCAAACAGTGGGGAATTTAATTGCCTTGCAATTAAAGGGTGAAGGCACAGATAGGGCAATAGCTCCTATTAGGCAGGAAAACAGCTCGACCAGCAATGAATCACTCCTAAAAAAACAAAATACTTCTGAAATCCTCTGATCATTTGTAGATGTTTGCAGGAGAATTAACGTGTGAATGTGGGAAAATTCATATAGGCTAGAACAATGCCAGAGTCCCCCTAAAGACTGGAGTGTCTACCATACCACAACAGACAGACATTAATACAAAAACTTCCAGTTGTTTCCAAAGCAGAGTTATTTTACCATTGTAGCCCTATAAATAAGACTTAGAAATGTATTAAATTCCCTTTCTTTTTTTCCCCCCTTCACTTTGTTAGCAAAACAGAGAATTCTCTACAGAGAATACTAACAGCAAGTACTGCTAAATGAAATGTGATACATTTGAGGCCATTTTTCTGGTAAATAACTCGGGAAGATATCCAAATAGAATCAGTGATTTGTTAGAGAGATAGCACACTCACAAAAAATACCACTTCTAGTAAAATATTTTTTGTTGTTGATAAGGTGAGGGAGGCAAACGGAAGCTGGGGGATGAGAGAGTATCTGCTTAGTACAGGAATAAATAAAAGTCTCCTTGCAATTCCCAGAAAGCTGTTTCCCAGGTCATAGTTGGTATTGCTATGAGAAGAAATCCCAGTGAAAACATCGTTTATAAAATCATGCATTATCCCAACATCCTCTTATAACAGATTAATAAATAAACTGTCTAATCTCATGTTCCTTTCAATTGTGCTTGATTATTCTGACATATTTCGTGTCATGGAAGTGGGTCCATGATAAATGGAATTTTGCTGTACTGCAATGTGACCTTTATTAACATGTATTAGTAAAGTGGGTTCCTTGCCAGGATCCTTTAGTGCATCAGCAAATGGAAAAAAAAAAATAAAATCGATAGCTTAAGAAAAAGAGAGCTTGTGCTCGTGATCCTGAAAATTTACTTTATAAAATGTAACACTGCTGAAAAAACCCACCCTGCCCTGGACAGCAAACTCCTGGAGCCTGACGGGGGGCAGAGGGGAACAAGGGCAGTTCTCTCACTCTGTCACCCTAAAGGTTTTCTCCCCTCACCTTTTCACTCTGTCCTTATTGTGTTTATGACATAATATGGGCTCCCTCTGGTGACTAATTGAACACCTGCAAATTCCCGGAGCTTTTAATCAAAGGCTGAAGCCTGATGGATCGAATCATCTGCCTGCATACAGGGGACTTGTGACATCCCTCTGCATTTCAGTGTGTGCACAAATTCCGTCACAAACTTATAAAAGCAACAGATCTGAGAGAAAGACACCATTTTTTCCCCAAAACTCCAGGCATGTATTGTTTATTCTGATATTTTCTAACCATTACAGACCATCCACTGCAGTTAGGCAATGCAAGGCTGGAGTTACAGGTTTCACATGAAGACAATGATTTTTGCAAACCCGTTCTCCTGATCCAGGGATGAAAGGGGGAGTTGTCAGGGCCATGTGCCTGTTCTCAGGCTGGGATTCTTGGGGGGGATCTTGTGCAGTGCTGGACTTGAATGATCCTTGTGTGTCCCTTCCAACTCAGGATATTCTATGATTCCATGTAAAAATGCACTGTAGTGTTCTGGAATGTTTCAATATGATTTCTTTCAGAGGAGAGACAAGGTCAGTTTCTAAGATGCACAGCAAGTTCAAAAGGAAGAAAAGCTAGACTGAGGTTTCAGGGATTTCTGAGGCAGAATGCAGAAGTTCATGGAAATCACCACTGCTGATCCTCTCGTTGCTCAGCATATCAATAGTGCAGACTGGGCCTTTTTAGATATTCTTAGTGCCTGCAAACCCCTCCTAACCACATTTTTTGTTTTAACCACAGAAACACTGCTTCCTAACAGCTGTCACATCGTAGCCTTGCACAAAAGTAAACAAAAAATGTTACTTTAAATGAAGAGAGAGTAATTGGGTTTTATTTAATGTAATACAATTTCAGCGGCAAAAATCTCTTGATTTTAAGCCACCCTGAAGGTCTCTCACTATTTTTCCCATGTTGGAGGAGCATGGAGATGTCTGAGATGAAGACAGGACACGTCCTTTGGAGTAAGCTTTTTGAGGATGAACATCCTGGCATATGAGATCACCGGCAGTTCTCTGTGTCTTTTGGCTGGATAATAGGGGAACCACAGGAAAAAAAGGAGTAACACCTCATTTTGAGCATCATTCCAGAGATGTGTCATTTTTCCTACAGCATCAGCATTATTAAAACCTTTAAGGCACTGTTTAATGATGGTTATCCACTGTAATATGTCTCATTACACTTTTTCCTAGGAATTTCATACAACTTTTCCAAGGCACAGCAAGAGTTAACCTTATTTTGGGTTTCAGCCTAAGGACTATCAATATGTAGCTTCATTCTATAATGCGGCTGGGGATTTTTATAAACATATTTTTTCTACGTTTGCATTTGAAAATGCAATGGTACAGTAAATTCTACAAGTATTAAATGTGTCTCTCACACTCCCAGGGTGTACTCAAGGGTCAGGCTGAGAAAGTTGGGGTTGCTGAGCCTGGAGAAGAGAAGGCTTCAAGGAGAGGTCTGAGCACCTTTCAGTTCCTGAAGTGGTCACAAGAGAGCTGAAGAGGGACTTTGGACAAGGGCTTGGAGTGCCAGGAGAAGCAGGAGTGGCTTCCAACTGCCAGAGGGCAGGGTTAGATGGGATATTGGGAAGGAGCTGTTCCTTGTGAGGATGGGGAAGCCCTGGCATAGGATGCCCAGAGGGGCTGTAGACTTCCCATCCCTGGAAGTGTCCAAGGACAGGTTGGACAGGGCTTGGAACAACCTGGTCCAGTGTAAAGTGCTCCTGGCCATGGCAGGGGCTTGGAATTGGATGATCTTCAAGGTCCCCTTTAACCCAAACCATTCTGTCATTCTGTGATTCTAAGTCAGACTGCTCAATGAATTAATAATTTCCTGCAAAGACACTGTAATTGTCTTGAAAGTGGTGACTCAGACTATTATAATCCAAATTATAAATAGTCACATACTTTAGAGAATCTCTAAAGTCACCTACTCAAGAGTTAGTGTGCTTAACTCCCTTCCTGGTCTCTTCCATTTTCCTGCCGTGAGATGATCTCGTTTTACACCCCACTGTCTACATCATACAGACTTCATGATTTCTTTTACCAAATACCAGGAATGAAACATTTCTTTTTATCACCTTCAAGAATCAATAATAATAATTATTTATGGGTTTTTTGCACCTTTAGTATTTTCCATCTTTAAAAAATTTGTAGACAGTGTTTTTCTAAAAGTTTGGGATTTATTAGGTTTTTCCAATTATTAGCTGCAATTTTTTATTCGCTATGGATGTTCTTATATCTTCAACACATTTTTTTTCCAGTTTCCCAAGATTTCCTTGTGCAAATTCATTGCTTTCTTGAAAGTAATTAAGCAGCAAGTACATTACTCCCATTTTAAGTCTGTAAAAGTAAAAAATTAGTGGAAATACTTTGTTTTTTATGTCATTGGAGATATCAGAAATGCATCTTTCAAGAAAAACTTTTGCCTTTTCCCAGCTGCAAGAGAAATTAATGTGTAAAAATTATACTTTTCTTTTCTGGTTGCAAAATGCAAGCCTTTTAACAAAGGGTCAATCTTTGAAAAAAAAAATCATTTTTTGCAATGAGCAAGTAATGAACAAATATGCCTATTAACAGTACAGTGGTTTCATAGAATCATAGAGTATTTTCGGGTCGGAAGGGACCAAAAAAAAATCTCATTCCACTAGACCAAGTTTTTCCAAGCCCTGTCCAACTTGGCCTTGTATGTTCTTATTGTTCCAAGAGCAGCCACCTTGTTCTTCTCTCTGATTTGCTTAGCAGCAGAAATGAAGATCTTTGTTCTTCAAAATAGTAAAATCATTCAGTGATCCATTATGTTCTCTGACTTTCTTACATGTGACAGTCCATCTCAAGCAGCTAAAAAAATGTCTGTGCATAAAATACAGGAGGTTTTACAGAAATAATTGCTGCCTTTGCCATTTCAAGGAAAAAAACAAAACAAAACAAAACAAAACAAAACAAAACAAAACAAACAAACAAACAAAAAAACCCACACAAAACACAAAAAACCACGACAACCAAAAACCAAACCTGTCTCATTCTCAAAGAAGCAACAATTAATCTTTTTGAAGATAAGAGACTGATCTGCTAAACAATTCTTTCCACTACAACACTATTACTGCATGAAAAGGTGTCAGCCATTTAAAAGCTGGAAAGGAAATATTAGGAAATACAGAAAATATTAGATATAGTCGTGGGCTATGGACTCTCTTTCTTCTGTCCATTTTCCTTCTGATGGTAGAATAGATCCCAGACAGTTTGCTCCACATACACAATCTTCAGCTAAATATGCACATGTGAAAAAAAAATCATTTTATGGATTAAAAATGACTATTTCATACCAAAAGAATGAGTAACTGGGAGAATATAATCCTTGGTAGTTCGTTTTTTTTTTAAGATGGGTCAGAAGTTTTGATTTTTGTTTTCAGAGAAAGGAGATGGATGTTGTTTATTCTATACAAACTGTAAGCAAGCTTCATCAGTGAGGGTCTTTCACAATCAAAGATACTGAAGAACTGCGGCCAGCTGTAATTACAGGTTGTGTGGCTTGATACTTGTATAATAATGCAATGGAGTGACTTGGAAGCGGTGGAGTCACCATATATAATAATAATGATGTCCTGTGTGAGCTCCTTTCCCTTAAGAAAACACTGGAAGAAAATTTCCATTAGTAATTGCTCAGGCCAATGTGTGAATAACTGTCAGACCCTTCCAGAACAAATGGCTTCATCCCCACATCCAAGTCTGCTTGGCATGATACTTACCCACGGCCAGCCCTCTTGATAATCAGTAACAAATCTTACCAGACTCTTTTTTAAATTTTATATTCCATTTCTTCCAAAGTAGAAGAAAGAGCTTTTGAATAAAAACATTTTTAGAGGCAAAATCCCAAGTTAGGAGCATTACTCCTGGTACGCAGTTCTATGTGGTTTTAAGAGTATCGAATTTATTTATTTATTTACTTTTGTGATTAATTTGCATTGCTGGGTGCTTTGAGCTGTGAAAACAAGGTCACTTTGTGATGGCTGGGTTGACTGAATCAGTCTTGGTGTAATAAATGATGGAACTGAAGGACACAGTAACACTTTAAAGGTCACATCAAAGAAACTATGGATGTTACCTTGAAAATCTGATAAAAGCAGAGCCTGTTTATGAGGCAACAATGGGATTCCAAAACATGCAAGAATCATTTTGAAATTGCTTCAGAGACTGTTCCTTCAGTATGGGTTCTCCACACTATGTTAAACAGCAGGATAATGAAGGGGAAGCAGAATAATCACAATACTACTGATCTTGTTGTATTAAAGAAGAGAAAATGAGAAAGGGAAAAAATAAGCTAAATATGAAAATAGTTTTCATAAGTTGCCATAGAATTACGTCCTTCTCTCAAACACACACAGTCTTCATATTCAATTCCCTGTTGGAATTAATACTGATTTCTAATTAAAGCTAAAGGTGTCATATTTCAAGTGAAAAAAAATCAGTTTTGTGCCATCACAAATAATTCATATTCCTTATGTTTTTGGAAATGGCCATATGGGTCATGGGTTTGTTTGGTTTGATTTTTGTTTGGTTTGTTTTAATCAGAGATAACCTAAACAGTTAAAAATAAGTTTAAGTATGCACATGGTAAAAAGTATGTACTCAAATAAATATGCATCAATAAAAGCAGATGAATTCACTTGCTACACAAACATCTTGCAAAAAAGTCTCTTGAGATACACAATATTGAATAGCAAGAATATAAACATTTCTCATTTAACCAAGTTTAATATATTTTTTCCTATACATGCATAAAATCACTTTGATATTTAATGAGAGAAGCTATTCCTGTTTAAGACTTAAAATATTTTTTTCAGGTCTCCATTAAAATCAGACAAAACGAAAATAATTTGGGAAGCTTTTCTAAGGGGGTAATCCTCATAGCTTTGCCTGGCTTCTCTTTGACACTGAAGTGTTAGTAATGGCAAAAACTGGGAAACTGGCAGTCTGTTCCTGTCCCTTTTTTGTGGTGCCCCTTCGAGGATCCTTTGTTCATTGTATCCTGGTCACTGCCTCTTTCCTTAAAAGAGCTGAGATGAACAGACAAAAAAATTAGGAAAATAATACTGAACTTAGGAGATAGAACTTTTCTTTAAGAGGCTGAGGAGATGAAAAATATATATCCTGCTTTCATCTTTTACTGGCATTAAGTCCTTCACAGATGCTGTTGGTGGCTTCACTAGTTTAAGAAATCTGTTAATAGAGGTGCCACTCTTTATTCCAGGAAGCCCTGAAACATTTTTTTTTCTGCTATGAGCATGTTCTGAGATTTCTTAATTATACAAACAATGGCTGGAGTTAGAGCTGCTGAAAAAGGGTAGACATAGATCACATTTTGGAAGGAAAAATTCCCTCTCAGGGTGGTGAGGCCCAGGCACGCATTGCCCAGAGAAGCTGCGGATGCCTCACTCCTTAAAGTATTCAAAGCCAGGTTGGATGGGGCTTGGAGCAACTTGGGATAGTGGAAGATGTCCCTGCCCATGGCAGGAGGTTGGAACTAAATGATCTTTAAGGTCCCCTTAAACCCAAATAATCTGTAATACTTCTAAAATTATTCTGAGTAGCCTAGATACTTTTAAGTCTTGATCCTTTTGCTTCCCATTTTCTGGAGATATAATTTATTTCTTTGGGATTTCTTAGTATGTTTTGTAATCAACTCCGTACAAGTCAATCCTTTGGTAAGTATATTGAAATGGATGAATATTTTAACTACGATTACAACCTTAATGTATTACGCCTAACCAAACTGCCATTTAAATAGCTGTGCTCTAAAGAATCTTTATCTTGAACATTTTTTCTCCAAAGTCACACTTAAACTTCAAGCCCTGTATGAGAGGGATGTGCTGCTGAAAATGTTCCAAATGCCTCATCATTAGCTCCAAACTGAAGGAGATTTCCCCCCTTAGTTGGAAAAGATCATTGAGAAGAAATTCCTGCTTCAGGAGAGGGTGGCTGGATTGGATAGGCTGTGTGTCATTTCTAGATAGTATTTTTCACAGAGATTGTGGATAAAGTATTATCTCCACACTCCATATCAGGGGGAATGTCATGCTGTTTGGGAAGAAGAGAGAACAGCTGGCTCTGTGCCCTACAGCCAAAGCCCCCACACCTCTGAAGCCCACAGATGTGAATTCCACAGGGATACTCTTTTGGCTGGAATTGAGTTGATTTTCTTCATAGCAGCCTGTCTGGTGCTGTGGTTTGGATTTGTGACCAAAACCATGTGGATAATTCCAGGATCTGTTCCCTATTGCTGGGCAGCGCTCACACAGAGCCAAGGCCTTTTCTGCTCCTCACCCCACCCCACCAGTGAGGAGTTAGGGGTGCACAAGGATCCACGAGGGGACACAGCCACGACAACTGACCCCAACTTGCGCAAGGGATATCCAGGATCATACAGGTTGTTTTATTGCTCAGCATGTTTTATTTACCTGTATATTTGTTTCTTAAACTGTGTTTCAGCCCCTGTGTTTTCTCACTTTTACATTTCCACTTCCCTCTCACTTTCTGCTGGAGGCAGGGGTGTGAGAGCCTTATCTGCCTGGGTGAAACCACAACAGGTTACATGAAATCAATTCTTCTGAACACTCCACACAACATCAAGATTATCAAAGCTGTGATCTAAATGAAGTGATGGATGTGGAAGCTGTGACTGCAGGTTCGGGGGCTCACAACTGAGGGCTGATGCTCTTCTGCATCCTTTTCCTCTTCTCCTGGAAGATCCACATCTTATCTTATACCTACATGGTAAACACAGGTCTTTGTACAATCAAGAGTTTTCATTTTGTTAACTTGTGCTTATCCTTTATTAAAGGAAAACTGAGACCTCCTGGGAGCAAGTTTTATTAAACTGAACAATCAAGCTACTAAAACACATGCATGAATTTTACTCCAAATACCAAATATGGGAAAGTGCTAGAAATTTGTTTTTCCTTTAATTTTAGTCAAGATAATGCATGTTTGCATCAGTCTTGCAGAATTAATACAGCTTTCTTCTGTCTCGATACAGTCTTGCACTCAAGCTACTGGAATTGCAGTGCTGCTGCCAAAAGAGCATTTTAAATCCATTTTTTCTACTGCCATCAATTCCAATATATGTCGCAGCTGAAGTAATGTTGAGTTTAAAGGTCAAAACTCAGATATCTCTGTGCTCCTGTAACAGGGAAAAAACTGTCAGAGATCTTCAGGGTGGCTTAAAATAGAGAAAATTCCTGCAGCCTCCAGGCTTGCTTTTTAACCATGGGAATTTACAGTGAGTCACTGTTGGGTGTAACAAACAGGTGTTTAAATGCATGATGAATTTTGTGTCAGCTTTTAAACTGTACCATGACCTGGGACATGAATATCTTCAAGAGAGTATGTTTAAAAAAAAACCCAAAAAACACCCCCTCCCACCCCAAACCAAAAAAAACACCAAAAACCCCCTTCATCTAATTTACTTCTGGATTATACATGGCTGAGCATTTACTCTATGAAGTGTTAGAAACTCTAGCTATGTAAAGCAACTACACCTGGTATTTTACTACCTGATATCAAATTCTCTTTGAAAACTTAAGAGGGCTATTGGATATCTACATGGCAACATAGCAAATGCAGCAAAAAATGTAATTCTAATAGGAATTGCTCTTTAATCACTAGTTGTGAAGTCATGTATCGTGGATTTTTAAAATTTCTGGTTTTATTTAATTTGTGTGTTTACTTGCTTTATTGTATTGAATACTGTCCCGTATCTCCACTTTCCTTCTGATTATGGAGATGCCTCTTGATGTTATGTGTTTCTTCTTCATCTATTTTAGTATGGCACTAAAGCTACACATTACAGGAAGACTAGGACATTTAGTAAGGGGAGTTCTGAATAAAGGGGACACTTTTGACTGCCATGATACCCTTTCGTCTGGCAAAATAAGAGAAGTAACATTGAAAAGAACCGGAACAACATTTTCCCCTTGGAAATATTTAGGTTCTACAGAGGAAGTAAAATGGATGATGTACTCACTCTGTAGTTTTTGCTACCTTTCCTGGTTTTAACCCAACATTTTTTCCCCTGCCTTCCAATTCCACCCTGACATTTTGGAATTGAACTTCTTATTTTCACAACACCAAAGATGCAGGAAGGGGAGAGGGAACAGAGTTGCCTTTTTCTGCTTCTTTTCTCCCAGTATAAATGAGATGGGGTATTGACCCAGTGTATTTTCAGTCATCTAACAGCTACACATAAATTAGAAATTAAGAATGTGGTCAGGAAAGAATTATTACTGGTTCTTCTCTACATGCCCCACTGATGATGTAGAAATTCCAGGTTTTCACTTAAGATGTCATAGGCAAGTTAAATCACATGCGTTTCTGCTGCTGTGGCTTGACAGTCCATACTGATGTTTTTGTCTTAGCAGTCCTTAAACAGCTTTGAGGATGGAAAGGAGGGAAAAAAAAAAAAAAAAAAAAAAAAAAAAAAGAAAAAAAAAAGTAACTTGAGATTTCTGCTTTCTCAGAAAGAATGCAGAATTTGTAATTCTTGTATTTTGACAGTGTGGGTCAGACTCTGCTGGAAGACAGCAGGAGAAGCCTTCCGGACAAGGGCACCTCGAGATGCAGGTCATCCAGTTCTCTTCAGGTTTAAGAATCATTTAACCTGTTCTCTCTTGCTTTAATGGGAATGTCAACAAATGGATCACCTTGACTCTCTAGGTATTTAGAAGAAATAGGCACTTCTGACCTATTTTCAGTGTCTGTATTAGGCTGCTATTATATGAATTACGTGAGTCCTCTCCATAGGCACAAATTTTTCTTCTGAGGCCTCAGGCCTATCCTTTCACTTTTTCCATGTCTCATGGAAACATGAGCATATTATGTTTCTTCTCCCTTGTTTTCCTCTTTTGCATAAGAAGACTGTACTGTTTTCTGCTGTAGGGGCTACTTTTCAATTTATTCTGCCTGTGTTTAAAACAAAATTTCTCTGTAATGAAAGCAAAAGATATGATGAACCTTCCTTTCTGTTGCAAGGTTAAAATACTTCTGAACTTCATAAATCTCTGCTGTTGACTGTGCAGCAGAATTACATAGTCCTTTCATGTCTGAGTTTTTTCAGATATCTTTCTGATACTATGAGAATGTCTCACAATATGATCTCAAAGTGGAAGATGTTAAAGGAAAAAACAGATGAGAGAACTATTTCACTTTTAAAAAGAGCTACACATATACTCAGATGTACAAAAATGTCAATGTGTTCCAGTGCAGAATATCTTTAAATATGTAGTTATAATTATCTTTCTGTAGTGATGCTGTTAGTTAAAAAATCAATGCTCTAATGCTTTTAGAGAGAGTGCAATGTTCAGTTGGAAGTTTGTTATCCTAGATGAGACCTTTACTCAACATCCATCATTCAAAGGATATTTAAGGAAAGTAGACGTGTCTCTCATCTGCTCTGCGTTTATTAGAAAGAATGAAGAGATACTTTTTCAAGTTGTCCCACAAAAGCAGACTAATTAGAAGGTGTGGCTATACACAGTATTTCAAATTACTCAATTCAAATTACCTTTATTTTTTGCTTTCCTCAGGTATAATAACTACTCTTGAAAAGAGACTCTTTCAGTCTGTGATCTTAATGTTGAGAGACTGGGCTGGACGTGATCCGATCCATGTTTTCCAGTAAAGCTGCACTGTTTTATACAATACAGTTTTCAGGAGATGGAAGAGATACAGCAAAAGAAGAAAATAAGAAGTTTTTGTACTCTCATGCATGGGGTCTTTGCCCGGTTGGATAGGGAGGCTTTGGATGACTTCTTTCCATGGTTCTTCTTTAAAATGTAGTATAAACGTTGGTCTGTTGGATCTAAAAAAAAAAAAAAAAAAAGGTTGTAAGATTTTGTCACTTTTACCACAGCTGCCAGCTGTCACAGTGATGTGTCAGAGGCAAGAAAGCAACACACACAAAGGTCCTGCAACAACAGCCAGCTTTATTGAGTGTAGCCCTGGTTCATGCCTGTGATGTTTTGGTTTCTCTGAAACTCTTTCCCAGAGACTGTTCTGTCAACAAGAGACACGTTTTCTAACTGTAACCTATGTTTACATTCCTTTCCCTAGGAGGGACTTCTTCTTGATGTCCCTCTGCCTTGACCAATGTAGTTGAAGAAGTTTGTCTTTTTTCCACCCATTGGGTTGTTCTTTGTAGAATAGCATAAAAGGGAAGAAATAACTGGAAATAAAGGAGTCATTGTCAGCCTTCTGAGTCGGAGTCCGTGTCATTGTGATCTTGAACAGTGTCAGCTGAGACCTTTTCTCCTTATATAGATCAGAAAGTAGTGCAGTTAATCTTCACTGGTTGAGCTAATTGCCACCCAGCCAACCAGTCAATAGCAGCCTGAATACCCAGTCTGCATTCTCTGGTCACTGGATTGGTTTTTTCACACTAGCTACAGGTTGTATTCCTTTGTCTGTGAATTGTCCCTGGTAGTGCAGATTAACAGGACCAGCTGGCTTTTAGGTGGCCTGGTTGTCCACATCTGTAGCACAGGGGCAGCACTTTCCCAGCTGTTGCTATGGAGTCTAACAAGTGTCGCAGACCACCAGCTGCTTTGGAGGTGGCTGCAACCCTCCCTGACTGAAGCACCTTGAGAAAGACACTTGTCCTGGCAGGAGCACAGGGGGATAGTGATTATCTCCTTTGTGAGCTGCCTGAGCAGTACAGTTGTGATGGGGGATGAAATCATC
>VYXD01011918.1:11253-26999 GCA_013397195.1 Hylia prasina
GGGCGCTTAGAAAATCTTGGAATGGTTTAATAATCAATCCCCCAGACGGAGGGGGGGGTAAGATCTCAAAAAAATGGAGATAGAAGTGGAATTGGGGCACTTAGAAAATCATGGAATAGTTTAATAATCTTCAGGATTGTCCCTGTCCATGCCACTGTCCCAGGTCGCTCCCAGCCTGGTGCAGCCTGGCCTGGAACATTCCAGGGAATGTTCCCTCTTGGAACAGCTTTAACACTCCCCTCCAAGGGAGAAATTTTCAATAATAAGCAGGATAAATTTCAGGATTTGATTGCACAGCACTGGGATGTTTTCCTGTTAGTTCCCTCCTCTCAGTTCCCAAAAATCAGGGACCAACACGGCTGGGACAGCCAAACCTGCAGCTCCTTCCAGGCTAAACCAACCCCACAAAAGGAGATTTAAAAGTTCTTTTATCAGGCTCAGGGATGGCCGTGGCTGCATCCTGGGGGAATTCCTCCTGGGAGGGAGAAGGGGTGGGATTCTGAAACAGCCACAGGTGCAAAAGCAGGTGCCAGAGGCTCTTTTAGGTACCAGAAAATTGAGGGATTTGAGGATGAACCTCACGTTGTGCTGCTGCTCATAATCTGAATTACAAACGTGTGAGGGGACCCTCGTCCACACCAAGTTTTTACTGTCAAAGTACAGCTCAGCCTTTTCCCTCCTCCCTAAATTCCCTGTTAATTCCAACTCTGTGAAGGAGTTTTTCAGTTGAGGCTCCTGCCCTAGTCCAGAGCCACCTCCTTTTGACAGCCCTGAAGTGCTGAAATCACTCCAATGCCAAGTGTGTCGTTATCAGGTGCTTTATTAAATTAAAGACATTTGATTAAAAAAAAAAATCCCATCCAGGCTGAGAATAACAACTGGACTAAGCAACTTCTCTTTTTTTCCATCCCCACAAGAGGTGTGGGAACCACGGGCACGTAATCAAAATTACTTTTGAAGAGAGATTGATGGATTCCTGTGATCCAAAAATCACTCTCCTGGTGCTTTTAATGCAGCTGAAAACAAAAGAACTTCAAGTCCAAGCCAGGCTCTTCAAAGTAAAAAACCCCCCAATCCACCAGGATAAGCTGCTTTTTTATTTTTTATTTTTTTTTTTCCCTGTGTGTGCAGATAGTTGATTAAAGAAACAGACGTAGAAATTTGTATGCATAACCAGAATTAATTACTTTCCTCTTTCAGCCCAGCGAATTCCTGTGTTCAGGAGCTGGAGTTTCATCTCCACATGAAAGGGGTTTATTATGCAGCTTATCAAGCATGGGCAGCTTCATTTGGGACTGTCACTGGGATCTGTTGGCTGCTCTGCAAGCTCAGGAGTCACTGGGAATGGAGCTGAGGGCAGGGAAGGAAAAGGGATGACAGGAAAAGATTCCAGTGCTGGAATCATCAAATCCTGGAATTTTATTCTGTTTGTTATTGAAATTGCTCCTGGGGATGTGGGGATGAAAGTGGCAGGGCAGGGAGTGAAAAATGTGTTGGTCCCCTGAATTTTGGGAACTGAGGGCAGGGAAGGAAAAGGGATGACAGGAAAAGATTCCAGTGCTGGAATCATCAAATCCTGGAATTTTATTCTGTTTGTTATTGAAATTGCTCCTGGGGATGTGGGGATGAAAGTGGCAGGGCAGGGAGTGAAAAATGTGTTGGTCCCCTGAAATTTGGGGACTGGGAGGCAGGGAAGGGAAAGGGATAACAGGAAAAGGTCCCAGTGCTCTGGAATCAAATCCTGAAATTTATTCTGTTTATTATTAAAATTGCTCCTGGGGATGTGTCTGTGAGGGTGGCAAAGGCAGGAGTGAAAAATGTGTTGGTCCCCTGAATTTTGGGAACTGAGGGCAGGGAAGGAAAAGGGATAACAGAAGAAGATTCCAGCACTGTGGAATCATCAAATCCTGAAATTTATCCTGTTTATTATTAAAATTGCTCCTGGGGATGTGTCTGTGAGGGTGGCAAAGGCAGGAGCGAAAAATGTGTTGGTCCCCTGAATTTTGGGAACTGAGGGCAGGGAAGGAAAAGGGATAACAGAAGAAGATTCCAGCACTGTGGAGGTATCAAATCCTGAAATTTATCCTGTTTATTATTAAAATTGCTCCCATGAATGTGGGTGTTAAAGCCGTGTTGGTCCCCTGAATTTTGGGAACTGAGGGCAGGGAAGGGAAAGGGATAACAGGGAAACATCCCAGTGCTGTGCAACCAAATCCTGAAATTTGTCCTGTTCATTATTGAAAATTTCTCCCTTGGAGGTGAGCATTAAAGCTGTGTTCATCCCCTGATTTTTGGGGCTGTTTCTCCCTGGTTTTGTGGTGTTTTTTTTTTGCTGGCTAAAATTCAGGAAGGAGCCAAGAATAATCTGTGTTTAAAGGAGGGAAGGACTCAGCAGAATCCTGGAGAAATAAGAGCCAGGCCCAGGCTGAGCTCAGCATTTCAGCTCCACCAGAGGCCTGTGGAGACAAGGAGCCCTAATTTGGAGAAAAGAAAAGCTGAGGAATTGGTGTCTGAGGTTTTTCCTGCTGGTTTGGTTTTCCTGCTTCCCTTCCTCACCTTCTGATTTATGGGACGTGGCCTGGCTGCCTTAAAGGAATCAAAGAGCTTTAAATTTTTTTTTAATTTTTTTTTTCCTCTAAATCGAAATATTTTAATGCTGTTTTAGCTGTTCGTGCCTCCTCAGGAGTTCATAAAAATTGAAATTAAGGCTGAAGTGTTGTAGATTAAAAACTTTCCCCTCAGCTTTCTGTGATGCTCAAAGTTCACAAGGCCCTTTAAAAAGGAAAGAACAGAGGGGGAAAAAAAAAATGGTACAATCCAAGAATAACAACAAAAAACCCCTTTTTGGGTATTTTTCCATGTCCTGGCAGCCCCTTCACTTGTTTATGTGAGCGTGGTGTGTGTTTAAGGACAGGTCCCAGCCCTTTTATTGCCCAAAATCCTTCAAAATTCCACATTCTCCATCATCTCCCACAACAAATTCATTCTGGCTTACAACAGGGACACCACACTCTGCAGAATGAGGCACAAGATGTTTTTTAATTCTATATACATATAAAATAATGTGTGTAATTATTCATAAAGGTGCTGGATGTTAATTAAATTAAATGCTGCTGCTGAAGTGCTGGCTGGGCCGTGCACAACATCCACGTTTTTCTTCACTGGAAAGAAGCACAGGCAGAGAAAATTCTGAATAAAAACCAGCATTTTCATCATTTTCCCCCTTCTTTTGTTTCCCTGGTACATCCTGCAGTGCTTTTTCCCCCTGGAGAAATGACTTTCCCATTATTTTCCTATGACATTTTTGTTAAGAAGGGAAGATGATTTTTTTTTCCTCCTTTTTTTTTTAAGAAGTCTTTTGTGAGCAGGAATTGTGCATTCCTGATGCAGTGAGGTGTAGTCTCAGCCTTTCTCCCTGTTTAAAAAGTGGTTCCTGGCAGGAATACACTGGATTAATTTATTTATTTTAATTCCACTTTTCGTCTTCAGGGAAAGGAGAAGCCTCTTGGTGGTTTCCTGAGCTCAGGAATTCTCTGCAGGGAATGTGTGGGTGCAAATTTGGTCTCAGGGCAGGGTAATCCATTCCTGACTGGAAAACAGGGAGAAATCCACCTAAAAAAACATAAAACTGAACTTTTGAACCAGGTTCTTGCAAGGTTTTTAACACCAAAATTGGGATTTGGCACCTGAGAATTACAAATAAAGCCAGGATTTCATCCAGCCCTTGTTTACCTTCATTTTCTCCTGTGATTTTTTGTAAGTTCCAATGGTTTCTGGGGCCCAGGAAACACAACTGAATTAGCTGTTTCAAATAGAAATAGATGGATAAATGTGTGACATCAGAAACATTCTGTTCTTCAGGAAAACTTCAGCTTGGGAGTGAAATAATGAATATAAATGTCTGACAGAAGAAATACATCAGTATCAAACACGAAAAAGAGACTTTCCAGCCCTCAGGAAGGGCTGCCACACCTGCAAGAGAATAAACCTGATTTTAGCCAGTTCAATTCTAGAAAACACTGATTATTTCAGCTTTTTTTTTTACCTTTATTTTCAATTTAATGTCAGTAAAAAGTCTCTCAAATCTCTCTGCAGAAAGACTTCAGAGTCCAGGAGCTGCCCTTGGCTCGGATTAAGAAGATCATGAAGCTGGATGAAGATGTGAAGGTACATTCAGGGTTTGTTCCTGGAATTTTTAATCCTGGAAAAGGATCAGAAATCCTTTTCCAGGATATTTTACCTATTGTTCCTTGAAATTCCTTGTTCTTCTCATTGTGATTATTAATTTTAAAGCACTTTTTAGCAAAATTCCCTTGGCCTTGTGTAATTAAACTTAGCTGGGAAAGCAGAAACGTTTGGGATTTTGATGTTGAGCCTGCAGTTTTGTCTTCTTGTGATAAATCTCATTTTAAGGGTATAATAAATACAAAAATAATTCTGGCTATTTCCTGTTTGCCCTAGTGCTTAACTGTCTTCCCTCTTTGTTTTTCTCCACTCTCACAAAGATTTAGAGTGATTTTTGTGCCACCTAATTCCATTTTTATGGAAAAAGAAGCAATAATTCAGGTGACTAACATGGGTTTGATCCCAGTAGATTGACATCACTTAAATTTGTGCTACTTATTTTATTTCTTTATGGAAAAACAAGCAATCATTCAGGTGGGTAGCCTGGGTTTGGTACCAGTATTTGGGATTTTGATGACAAGGACACACAAATTGATGAAAACTCCCTGACACAGAAAGGAGGAAAAAGGAATCACCTGCAGTTTTTGACTCTGTGCTGCTCCACTCATCCCTGGTTTTTTTATTTGGGAAACTGTCACTTAATTCCTGAGGGAAAAGAGAATTGTTTGTCCTTTTTCTTTTCTTTTTTTTTTTTTTTCCCCTTAATGTGACACCATCCTTCTGTCAGGGCAGCCCTTAATTTAAATGAGATCCTGAAAATTCTCTATTCATCTGGAAAAGGATGATCCCAGACCTCTGAGGGTGCAGCTCAGTGTCTCAACCAAGTAAATGCCAAATCTGTGATAATAAAGGGTGAAATGAGATTTTAAGGCAGAGTGGAGAGCAGGGAAAGTCTCTGACCTGTCTGGAATATTCCTATTTAAAGGTTAATTAATGCCAGGGCAGAAGTGCTCCATTTGAGTAAAACTGCACCCAGATGATTTTTAAGGAAAAGGAATTTGGTGAGGCTTCACTCCAAGCCTCCTTTGCCATTTCTCATTTATTTCAAACAATTTAAATGTTCAACCAGCAAAGGAAGGGCTGGGTTTAAGAGGAGCCCTCAGAGTGTCCCCCTCGATTTCCAAACCCTTTCTGGACACCCCAGGGCACTGCCAGGAGAAGCTGCTGGTGAATATCCACTGTTGCCGTGGTTTTAAGCGGCAAGAGGACTGAAATCAGGAAGAAATTTGGGATAGCTGAAGGAATTGGGGTGTTGGGAGGGAATTCCTGCCTGGCACAGGGTGCCCAGAGCAGCTGTGGCTGCCCCTGGATCCCTGTGCAATGTGTTGGGATGAGCTGAGCTTTGAGGTCCCTTCCCAAACCATTCCATGACTCAATTCCATGATTTTGTGCCCTTAATCCACGAGGAAGGAGAGCCCTTCAAGCCGAATTTCAGATTCCCAAAACTCTTCTCCCATGATGTTAACTCAGTCAGACCCAGTGTCCTCGTGGTGCTCCTGGGGTGACAATAAAGGCAGGGAAAAGGGAATCCAAATCCACACCTCTTCCTTTGGGATGGTGCCCTGGGCTGGGTTGAACTTCCCACCCTGATTTCCAGGAGGTCTGGAAAATAAGGAGGACACTTTTCCACGTCCCAGAAATCCAGGAGAGTCCATCCTGCTGCTCCTGGGGATAAAATCAGCATGCCAGGTGTGCTGGGAGCGTGACATAAAACCCAGGGAAACCCCCGAGGTGAAAATTCCCCCAAATTCACATTTAACCGCCCAACTCCTGTTCAGGCGACGAAACCCCTCTTTGCACTGTGAGAGCTGAGTGACAAAAACCCAAACCAACCTCATTTCCTGGCAGATGATCAGTGCAGAGGCCCCCGTGCTGTTTGCCAAGGCTGCCCAGATCTTCATCACCGAGCTGACCCTGCGAGCCTGGATCCACACCGAGGACAACAAGCGCAGGACCCTGCAGGTACGGGAGCTCCCAAATCCCAGCTGCTCCCAAAATCCCTGCCCAGCTCCTTGTTTCCACAACACCAGGCGTGTTTTGTACACAGCAACCCCTGTGCAAAGCACCTAACTGCATGGCTGAAAGGCTTTTTTTTTGGTTGTTTTTTTTTTTCTTTCTTTCTTAATTTAATTAAACCCACCCAAACGCAAATCTCCGTCTCTCAGCTGATCGTGAGTGACCTGCTGGGACAGCTCTGTGCAGCTGCAGCTGTTGAATTTCTGGTTGGTTTTGTTGTTGTTAGTTGTCACCTGAACTTGGAGAGGTTTGGTTTTGTGGTGATGGAAGTGTGGAGGTGAAAATGAAAATGCAACAAAGTGCAATTATTGGCTCCTGTAGCTTTGAGAGGCCCTCGATAATATTCAGGTTTTTTTAATGGTTGAAGAGTGAAATAGAACTTTTTAAGGTCTTTTTTATGGAGAAAAAGAGGAGGTTTTCACTTCTAGTCTTACATGTTGAGCAGAACTGCTGGAGAATGCAACAGCCATTAACTGGGAAAGGGGAAAAATTGGGATATTCAGGCCCACATCAGCTCTCCTGTCCCTGGGCAGGAATTGCTGATTTAGGGCTGGGCACCCATGACTGATCTCCATTAAACTGGGCTGAGGTTGCTAAAAACCTGTTTTATTGCACATTTTGCTCAGCACAAAACTGAATTCCCACCAGCTGGGACCTGCAGGAGAGATTCCCCCCATTTTTCTCTCAGCTTTGAACACCTCTAACTTCATTTATCCAGTGCCAAAACGTTCCTGAAGCTGAGGAATGCTTTTCCCTTTGTTGTTCCAGAGGAATGACATCGCCATGGCAATCACCAAGTTTGATCAGTTTGATTTCCTGATTGATATTGTCCCCAGGGATGAGCTGAAGCCTCCAAAAAGGCAGGTGAGGCACAAAATGCTGGAATTTTTGTCCTTTCCTCAGGGTGGTTTCAGCCTCTGGTGGAAAACAGAGGTGATGAAGCAGCAACAGATTTAAACGTGAGGTTTGTTCCTCTCTGGTTTATTTACGGTGGTTTTCAGGTTCTTCAATTCTTAAATTTCAGGTTCTTAAATTCTTAAATAAAAGTAAAAATCATAAATGAAAATCATAAAAATAAAACCAAAGACCACTGGGTTTTTTATGGAAATAGAGCTTAAGTGGAGGATCCACACAAGTCTGACCAAACCCACTCCTGAACCCCTCTGATCCCAAATGGTGCCAGTGGGAAAAATTTAACTTGGGGGGAAAAAAAAATGTATTTGTCTGCATTTTGTGACTTGTGGGTTGAAAAATCCCCCTCCTGCATCCTTTGGGGCAGTCAGTGCCTCTGTAAACATCCTTGACTGGAAGCTGGAAGGTGCTGGAAGGAGCTTTCAGTCGGATGTTTACAGCAGCAGGCTGCTGCTCTCAGCTGAGCTCCCTTTTCCTCCTCATCCCTTTCCCTTAACCTTTCCCTGGTGGATAAAAACTCTGGGTTCCCCTCGGGACCCTGCTTGGATAATTCTGCTCCTTGCTCCTGCAGTCAAAAAGAAAGGAAAAAAAAAATCAAATAGTTGTTAAAACAACTCCTTTCTGCTACTTCTGAAGGTTTGCAGTGTGGAAAAAATCCAGATTGTCCCTAAAAAATGGGGAATTTGGGACCCCGTGGAACATCTTGACTTGGAAGTTTATCTGTGGCATGGAATTTTTTTCCCCCTATTCCCTAAACCCTGGAAAATTGGAAAATTCTGTCTGCTCTGAGTGTACAGAGCAGCATCCCCATTTGCAGCTGGATTTTGTGCCTGGAAGTGTCCTCGTGGTGCTCCTGGGGTGACCATAAAGGCAGGGAAAAGGGAATCCACACCTCTTCCTTTGGGATGGTGCCCTGGGCTGGGTTGAACTTCCCACCCTGATTTCCAGAAGGTCTGGAAAATAAGGAGGACACTTTTCCACGTCCCAGAAATCCAGGAGGGTCCATCCTGCTGCTCCTGGGGATAAAATCAGCATGCCAGGTGTGCTGGCAACGTGACATAAAACCAAAACATCAACATAAATCCTCAGGATTTCTCCCAAACTCATTAGTTTGGTGTTAATTAAAAGATAAAACAGCTCCCCCAGCTGCTGATTTTTAACTGGAGTTTTCTTTTTCAGCTGGAATCATTGAAATTTCCATTCTGGCGTTGGAAATCCACTTTTTCCCCTTCCCTTGAGGTGCCTCATTCCTGTACTTTTCTATTTTTAGCAGTGCACCATGTTTGGGAGGGAGAGCATTCCCTGTGTCTCCTCCTTGCTTGATTCACATCAGGACATGGTGATCACAGCACATCCAAGCTCTGAAATCCAAGGAATTCCTGGAGCACTTCAGGAGTGTGTTAGAGCATCTGGAATGCCGTGTCCTGCTGCTCCATCCCAGCCAGGAAATGCTGGGGAGCTCTGGGTGGGAATGAGGCTGGGGAGATGCTCCTCACCCATCTGTGAGCACTGCTGGATCACCAGGAGTGCTTTTTCCAGCAGGAAAAGTTTAATGGAGAACTGGATGACCCCCTAGGAATGTAGGTTAAGGATTTACAGGGAAAATCCTGTGGAAAAGTGGCTGCCTGTGCCTCAATTTTAATTTCTTTTTTTTTTTTTTTGGCTGGTGTTACAATCTGTATCCTATCTCTTTATTTGACAAAGCAGTGTTGGTTCTTGGAAGAGCTGGGAATGAAATCCTGGTGTTGTTTTGCTCTGGGAGCTCCAGCTGTGGCTTGGAAATAAAAGATGGCAAACGCTGGGATGGGAGGGAGTGGAAGCAGATTTGGATTTAAAGCCATTCCTGCCTGTGGCAAAGGGGACTGAACCTGGAGCAGATGCTCAGAGGAGGACTCAGTTGCCTTAATTATTTCAGGATTCAGCTGGAATTGGGGATTGGAGCGCTCCAGAAATAACCTAAGGACTGGGCTTAGAGCACTCTTCAGTGCCTCTGGCTTGCTGGTTCACTGCAGACCTGCCCTGGTGAAAACACCTTTTAATTTATTATCACTCCTTCCCTCAGAGGAATTAATGAGGGGAATGGGGATAACAGGGAGCTGCAGGAGCAGGGAGTGTTTGGTGATGGTTGTGATGATGTTTGCTCTGAGGGCCAGGCTCAGAGTTGATTTTTTTTTTTTTACAGCCAGCTGGGATCAGTTCAGTCTTTGGGATGTGATTTTTCTGCTGGGAAACCTCCCAGGAGCAGCTCCTGAGTTGTTCTGCTCCCCAAAAAAACAGCTTCTAAGCCAACCAACTCCTCACTCCAGCCTGATGCCCACCCAGACATGCTCCTGTTTAATCTGAATTTTCCTTTTCCTGCCCAGCTGGATCACTGGAAGGGGAATCCATGAGCAAGCCTGAGAAGAGCAGGGATTCCAGCAGGCTGCTGGAGGTGGGAATGTCCCATGCTGTAGCACGTGTAAACATCCTACACTCTCAGCTGTGAACTCGAGGTGGCTGGGAGAGGATTGTTTACGCCTTCTGCCATGGAGTGAACGTCTGGGAGCTGCCTCTGCCCTCATCCAGCTGCTCTGGGGAGCTCAGGAATTCCAGTCCTGCAGTGTTTGCATCCCATAATCTCTGGAAATCCTGGAATGTCGTTGATCATGAGGGGCTTTTCTCTCCTGAGGTGAAAGAAGGCAGCGTTGCTGCTGCCAGGGGGGCAGAGCAGAGCCTCTGGTTCTTCCCACTGCTGAGGGAATGGTTGTCAGCTTGGAAAAGCTGCATTCAGATAAATCACTCCAGGCACGGCAGCAAGCACCAGATCTGTGATTTTTATTCCCAGGGCTTTGATGTCAGAGCTCGGTAGAGGGTTGGGATCACAGCTCAGGAGAGGGGATGGGTGACAGAGGAGGCTCTGTCACTTCTCCTGGGGCATTTGCAATTCCTGCTGTGCTGGAATTCACCCATGAGGAAGTTCCATGGCTTTCAACTCTGGTAATTTTATTCATTTCCTCCTCCTCATGGTGACTCCGCCTCAGTGGCGACTCCACGTTATCCAGAGTTTATTGGGAACGCTCCTGATTCCCATAGAGCTGAAAAAATGAGCCTTTATCAGCTCAGACTGACCTGGTTGAACTGTTCTTGATGCCTTGGGGAGGCTGAGCTGGAACAGAGACTGGGCAGGGCTGGAGAATAAAGCAGAGATTTATTGAAAGGCCTTTAAGGTACAGCTTGGGCAGGACAAGAGCCTGGCCAGGGCTGCACCCAGGGTGGTCCCAAAATGGACACAAAATGGGCACAAAATGGACACAGAATGGGCACAAAATGGACAAAGGGTCACACTTTGATAAGTTTTGGTCCATTTGCACTTTGGGGTTGAATTGTCCAATTCCAGCTCCAGGTTCTGCAGTCCCATCCTTCTTGTTCCTCCCTCCAGCCACCCTTGTTTGTGCTTTTGGGGCTGAAAACTTGTCCCAGCTGTCCTTGGTGTGCAGCAGGAACAGGATTTGTTTTGTGTCCCTGCTCTGTGCAGAGCTGAGTGACCCTGAGTGTGAGCTCAGAGCTGCACCCTGGGCAGCACAGAGCCTCAAACACAGGGGAAGATAAACCTTGAGGCATCATTTTGAGTGAGGTGCTGGAGCTCCTTTCCCACAGGCTGTGTCTGGGGGGGTGTTGGGGCGGGCAGGTGCCGCGTTCCCAGCCCAATTCCCGGTGCTTTCCCTGCAGGAGGAGGTGCGCCAGGCTGTCACCCCAGCAGAGCCCGTGCAGTATTACTTCACCCTGGCCCAGCAGCCAGCAGCAGTGCAGGTGCAGGGCCAGCAGCAGGGCCAGCAGACCACCACGGCCACCACCACCATCCAGCCCGGCCAGATCATCATCGCCCAGCCCCAGCAGGGCCAGGTGAGCCGGGGCAGTCCTCAGTGACAGCCTGGAAATCAGGGGTTTAACCCACGGGATGGGCTGGGAGGGGAGGAAGGAACTTAAAGCTCATACTTAAATCTCATCCTGTGCCGTGGTTGAGGACTTGGCACTGTCCCAAGTTGTTCCAGTCCTTGTCCTGCCTTACCTGGGACATTTCTGTGGGGCAGCCTCAGCTCTTCAGGGCCAAATGTGGTTCCTGGCCAGGAAAGTGCCTCCCCCAGGCTCTGAGCTCCATCTGTGGTGGTTTAATCTGGGTCTAGGACAGGCTACCAGCAACGAGCTGGGCCAGGGGAGTCCTCGGGGATGGATTGCTCAGGAGCATCAGTGACAGCGTGGAAATCAGGGGTTTAACCCATGGGATGGGCTGGGAGGGGAGGAAGGAACTTAAATCTCATCCTGTGCCATGATCAAGGACCTTCTGCTGTCCCAAGTTGTTCCAATCCTTGTCCTGCCTTACCTGGGACATTTCTGTGGGGCAGCCTCAGCTCTTCAGGGCCAAATGTGATTCCTGGTGCTGTTCTGGGTCAGGAAAATGCCTCCCCCGGGCTCTGAGCTCCATCTGTGGTTGTTTAATCCTCACAATTCCTGGGTGTAGGACAGGCTCAGTCCGCCCCAATCCTGACACCTCATGGATTTTCCCCCTCCTGGATCCTCATCCCTGTTTTTTTTCTGTGCAGACCACCCCCGTGACCATGCAGGTGGGAGAGGGGCAGCAGGTGCAGATCGTGCAGGCCCAGCCCCAGGGCCAGAGCCAGCAGGCTCAGAGCAGCACGGGCCAAACCATGCAAGTGATGCAGCAGATCATCACCAACACGGGGGAGATCCAGCAAATCCCGGTAAGATTTGGCCGGGAGGAAAGGTGGGAACGTCCCCCTCCCCACCCCGAGCAGATTTGTGAGCATGAGGCTTGTTTCTGTTTGCTTTGTTAACTGGCAGAGGAAGTTTGGATTGAGTGGTGTGGTTCCTGCACTTAGGAAAACCAACCAAGTGTGGCCATGAAGGGGGAAATAAATCTTAACCCGTTTGGTCCAGACTCGTTGCCCACCTCAAACACTTTCACCCTGAGTGAAATAGTTGTGATTAGGAAGCAGTAAATCAAATGTTTCCTGGCTAAACCTCAGTTCTTCGCCACAGCCTGGTTTGAATAAAAGAGAATTCATTTCTTTTGCCTTTACTTGGTTGTGCCTCTGCAATCTGAAGTCATGACCTGGCAGGCTGAGTGGGAAAGGTGCCATCTGGGAGTTATTAATAAACTTTGGTGTTAGAAGAAATACTCCTCCAAAATATTTGGAGCTGGTTGGAGGAATGGCTTTGTAGGACCAGGAGATACCTCCTCACTTTTACATCAGCCTTAAAAACGGGCAGAACTTGCTGAAATGTGTCCTGAGTAAACACAGCAGTCAAAAAAAAGTCACATTAACTTAGAATCACAACAAAGCTGTGGCTTTTGGTTCCCAGCTGGAAAATACCACACCTGTTAGAGGAAAAAAAAAAAAGAGAAATAAAAATCAGCCAGTTCTGTGTTCCAGAACCCAAAGGTCACCCAGGGCCAGACATTTCATTTGGATTTCAGGTTTTTCTGTGAAATCAGAGCTTTCACACAGCTTTTGCCTTTCCAGCCTTGCTGAGCTTCCCCCTGCTTGTGCTGTGCCAGAGCATCTTGGAAAGGGTTTGGACTGGGGGAGCTGCCAGATTTTTCCAGCTCTTTTCATCTCTTGAGGCTTCAGCTGATTCCTGCTGCCTTGAGGTGTTGATCAGGAAGGAAGAAATTCCCCAAGTGGCTGTTTCACTACAAGGAACCCTTTTTCTTCTCTGCGTTTTCTCATCGGTGTCTTTTGTTTTCTTTCTTTTCCATTCTTTTTTTCGCCTTCTCCATTTCTTTTTTTCTCTTCTTTCCCTTGTGAAAATCCCTCTGAGAGCCTTGTTCCTCAAAGAATTGTTGGAAGGAGATCTCCTTGTGGATCCTCAGCAAGAAAAGAATAGCTGAGATTTGTCCCCAGAGAATGCTGGAACTGCAGAAAGGGCCTTGGACATCTCCTGGGAGAAAGAATTCCTCACAGAGGAGCTGTTCAGGGCCAAAACCTCCTGGAGAAAATCCAGGGGGATCCTTTGGGAGGCGATGCTGTGGTTTTGGACAGACTGGAGGGGGTTTAGGGTCTGGTTTTGACCAGGAATTTGCTTTTTCCTCCCTCTTTCCTGGGACTGGGGAAGAACAGGGAGCTGTGGCTGCTCCTCAGGAGCTGCCAGGGGCTGGAGTGAGGAATCTTCTCAGGGATACCTGGATCTCTGAGAGCTCCAAGACTGCAAACCAGCAACACAGGAGCACTGTGGGGTGGAATAATCCCAACTCCCAGCTCCCCATCCAGCAGAGATCCTGCTTGAAGGCAACCAGGAGGATTCTTAGTTGAAGAACCACAGTTGGTGCTGAAGGAGCTTCCAGCAAGTGAAATAAAACAGAACTCGGAGAAAAACTTGGATTTAGCTCCACAAAATCCCAATCTTCGGTCTTTTCTGCTCTTCCTGCTTTGCTTTTCTTATTTTTTTTTTTTCCCCCTTATTTCCTTTTTCTTTTGGCACAGTCAGAGCCATCTTCTGACAGCTCTGTGCACTCTGAGAGCTCAGCAAAGAGCCTTGGATCACCCAGATAGAACTGGAAGCTCCTCCTGAAACTGGAAGTGCCTCTGGAGCGTTGGGAGCATCTTACTCCTGGTTTTCCACACGTTCCTGGTGCTGTGCAACACTCCCTGTTGCTCTTTATTCCAGAAATAAAGTGGAAAAGTGAGTTTTGAACAGAGAAAAGCTGGAAGTGAGTCCATCAGTTAAGTGATAATTGTTTGGCCACGTGGATTTCATTTGAAGTTTAATCTTTGCCTTATCCTCGTTTTGGGCAGGTTCTTTGGAGCTTCCTCTCCTTGCTGGAAGAACTTTTCCCAAATCTCTTCCACCATCATTTAATGAAGTAATTAAAACCTAATCCCCCAGCACGGAAAACTTGACCCCCCCCTGCAGATCTCAGTGCAGAAACCAAATTTTTTTTAGTGAAATTTTGTTGCTCAGGGGGAGTTTATTTTGCTCTTGAATTAATTTTGGAGCTTTCAGACACAAATGGGGGAGTTGGTGGCTTTTGTGGAAGTGCCAGGACCACGTTCCAGGCACTTCTTTATCAGTCAGCAATTTTTTAGAGTGTTCTGTGTCTTCTTTCCCCTTCTTAAAACGAAAAAAAAAAAAAACAAACTGGGGTGGGTTTTTTTGGTATAAAATTACCCTTGTGAATCTCAATGTTGTAAAGTTAAATAATAACAGAAAGAAAACCCAGCAGTGTGACATTAATGTATCTGTGACATTGTTATTGCTCTCAGGTGTGTATTACCAGTGTTACCTGTATTTTCTTCCTTGTCCCACATTCCCAAGCATCCACACTCCCAAAACTAGGGGATTTAGGGAATAAATTTGGGGTTGAATCTCTCACACGAAGCACTGACACCAAAAAATCTGAGCCTCTGCCAGGTGGGGCTTGACAGGTGTTGGCAGAGAGCTGCCTTAGAGCTTCCAAAAATACCTTTATGGGGAAAAATTCCTGTTTATTCCTTAACTTTTGGCAGGATATGATTGACAGAGGTACAGGATACAATAGGGGGGGGTGTAGGATATGATTTGCTGCTGTTACAGCTGGTAACAGTTGGTGTGAAATGCTGCCTCAAAGGAGCAACATTTAATTAATTGCGACCAAAAGTGCTCCTAAATCCCTGGGAAACAGCGCCATTAACATGCTTTAGCTGCTAACTGACCCTTCCCAGCCTGGAAAAAAAAAGGAGGAGTGGTGCCTCAGGGATGTCCAGGAGCTCTGTGCCCTGGAGTTTTGCCTTTAGTGGTGGTTCCTGCCGGGAACCCTTGAGAATTCCCTGGATTCTCCCCCGCGCTGAACTGTCACCCAGAATTTTCTTAGCCTTCTGATGTTTCATATTGGAGTCAGAGTTTCTCACTTTCCCATGCCTTTTAGCATAAACAAAGAACTGTTTTTTGTAAATATGGCCAATGTTTGCAGTCCTTCAAATGGGAGGAGAATGTGATTGACAGTCTGATTGGCCAATGTGGTTGAGAGGTGAGAATTTCACCTTCCAATCCATTGTCACCTTGATAAAAGTATACATTTGGAAATTAATAAACAAAGGCCTCTTTTTTCGGCCTCAGCGCTGCATCTCAAAAGATTCCAGGTCTCTGTGTGATCATTTCGTGTCCGACTGCATCACTGCACAACTCCCCGTCCCGCTGCGGAACGGAGCAGGGACCTTTTTTCTTTTCGCCGCGTGTCGAGGGTGCAGAGTGACCTGTTTGATTTTTTCTTTCCCTGCCCCCCCCTCCACCTGTCTCCAGGTGCAGTTGAATGCTGGCCAGCTGCAGTATATCCGCTTAGCCCAGCCCGTGTCAGGCACCCAGGTAGTCCAGGGGCAGATCCAGACGCTTGCAACAAATGCGCAGCAGGTATGCACTCCGCAGGGCTGCCTCCCAGGCTTCCCCCCACCCCCAGCTCCTGGAGTTCCCCACCTCTTGGGTTAGGGTTCCTTGCTTTTTTCTTTTCTTCCTGTTTTGTCAGAGTTGTTATTTTTATTTTTATTTTTTTTTTTTAGTGTGAAGGAGCGTAGCGGAGCTTTAGGTGTCCGTGAGAGGTGCATGCAGAGCTGGGGGGTGTGTGTCTGGGTGTGTGTGTGTGGCTCTGGGTGAAGCTCCTG
>VYXD01011919.1:24203-34236 GCA_013397195.1 Hylia prasina
GGGCTCGGGGGGCTCCCAGGGGCGTGGGGTTTGTGTGAACCGGAGCTGGTTTGGGGCAGAGGGGGTGGGGATGTGTCGGGGACGGGCAGCAGCAATTGGGGCTGGGGGCTGGCTCCCAGTTGGTCCTGGAGTGCCGGGGGATGCTCTGACGAGGCCTGGGCTCACCTTGGGAGGAGATCCGGGAGCCTTCAGCCTGGATTCGGGGGATAACGATGGAAACTGGGATTCATGGGCCTTTCACAGAGGATGCACTCGGGGCTGTCAGAGGCGTTTTCTGGGCTTGTCACAGAGGCGTGGGTCAGCCCAGGGTGGGAAGTGCCACCGTGTTGTCACGAAACTTCTGGAGTTTGTGGCCTCTTCCCGTTGTCCTGTGGCCCATCCCGGGGTGAACTTGGCAGCCCCCCGTGCCCCAGAGTCTGTAACATCCAGCCCTCTGCGATCTGCAGTTTGGGCTTTTAAGGAAACCTTTCTATAGGCTGAGTTTGTGGACTGTAAATATTTGTTTGGGGAGAGGCGAGGGAGGGAAAACTCTTTGTGTCGGTTGTTTGTTCCGTGTTGATCCCTTTTCTTTACCTGGCCCGGTTCGGCTGCTCGTGGGGGAAGAGTGAGGGGTCTCAGCTCTGTGGCTGGGAGGAGCAGCAGACCTCTCTCTGCTCCAGGCTTGGGGCAAGCAGCAGATCTCAGCCCCAATTTTAGGAAGCAGATTGGTTTGGGATGAACTGGGCCCTTTTCCCCAGAGGAAAGACCTGACTGAGCGTCTCTCAGGGGGACAGAGGAGGGGCTGGTGGCCTCTGCCCCCGGTGTCTGAGGCTTCCCAGTGCAGCCCAGCTCTGGCTATCAGGGTGATCACTGTTGTGTAACTCAGGTGCCTGTTCTGACAGGTTCCACTGTGGAATATTTTTCTCCTCCCCAACCTCTCACCGTTTGTGTTCTGCATTCCCTCCTGACCGTTGGAGGGTAATAACTGTGTGTGCAGATCTGGGCTTGTTAGAGCACAGAAAATGGCTTCAAACCTCACCTGGGCAGCAGGTGAGGGTTTACCTGTGAGTTCTGGGAATTTGGGGATAGAAATGTGCCTTTGGGAGGAGAGTAGCTGTGTTTTGGTGTAACCTCAGGGAAAGCCCAGCCTTACGAGGGTGTCTCAGCTCCTCTGTGATAACTGGCAGAGCAGGATCCGATGAGACCCGTGGCACGGCTGTTCTCAGGCTTGCACTTGGGTAAAAGCTGGTGTTTATTAAAAAAAATCATAATTAATAAACAGGAAGGGACCAATTGACTGTACAAATCCCCTGGAAACTTGGCGACTCCCGGCGCCTTTGATTTTGGGCTCTCTGAGTGACTATTGTTTCCGCTCAGCGTGTGCTGAACCGTTTCATTCAGTGCAAGGTGGGAGCTCAGCCTGAGTCTGAGGGAGTTGCACTCAGGGAATGAGGTGCAGGATGGCAGGGAATCACCCTGGGAACTGTTCTGTGCTCCAGCAGCCATGATGCACGTTTGGTATGCCAGGGGTGCCCTCGCTGTTGTGCTTCGTACCAGAGATGTAACAGCTGCTTATTTTGGGAAAGGATGGAAAAACATCTCAATTTCTGCAGTGCTGGGGAGCTGGGCACCTCTGCGTGTCAGTGAACACTGCAGACAACACTCCTCAAGCCCCTTCCTTTTTTAAAAAAAAGGAAAATAATCAAGGCTCCTTTGCAAAAGGGTGTTGCAGGTCGGCCTTGCTTGAAATAAATCAAAAAACCCACCCCGGGGAACAATTTTGGGGCAGCAGATTTTATTATTAACACCTGCTGCAAATATTTACCCAGTTCAATCAGGCAAACTCTGCGTGGTCCGTAAGTTCTATGCTACAACTTTCCAAGAAAGCCTTTCTCTAACTGGAAATTAAAAACAGCGTCCAACAAGCATTCTTGAACTCGTGCAGCTCCTTGGCCAGACAGCTCGGGGGTTGTTTTTTTGCTTTCCCCTGGATATGCTGCCAGGAGTGGATGCTCCGGAAATGGCTCTTGCGAAAGGAGCCCCGTCAAACGTCAGTTCTCTTAGCAGCAAGCAAAGTTCACTGGGTGGTGACCAGGGGGAATGTGTCCTGCCCTTAGCAGAGCAGGCAGGATTCTTCTCCACGAGGGTTTTACAGGGATGAAACGCTGGCTGGGAGCTCCTTTGTCCTCCTTATTTAAGCCCCACAGCTGCCCTGTGCTTCTCCTTGTGCACCCCTGTTTATTTATTTTCAGCAGAAAAAGAGCCTTCCCTGCACTTTAAATCCCCTCCATAAAGTCTTGCTGCCTTTTGTGGCCTTCTTGGGGAGTGCCTGTGGATTGCTGGATGTGGGAATGTAGACCACATGTTAAACAGTGTATTTCCACTCTGGAAAAGCCAATTGCCTGAGAGAAGCCAGGATGGGTCTGAAGTTTTGGAACCTTGATAAACCTGGGCATCATGTGCAGGATGTTCTTCCACAGCACCGGTGTGTGTGGTCTGTTGGCTCCTAAACTGGTTTCCTGACAAGTTAAAACACAAAATAGGTGTCAGACCAGAGCCCAGAGAGGGAATGGGGAGCCGTGTGTCCCTGTCCTGGGTGGAAGAGCTACAGCAGAAACATCAAGGCTTCTTCTAATTAACCTCTTAATGATGAGACTCCTGTCAATTCCTTATTTACAATTCACTTAGAAGCTCTTTTGTGTTCCTTGAGTAGATGCAGGGAAAGTTCTGCACTTTAAAAGCACATTCTTCCTGCCTCTTTTAGTTTGGGTGGGTTTTTTTTTTTCCATTTCGTGTGTTTTCTAGTCAGCCGTGCTGCCTTCACGTCAGGTCCAGCCTGTGCCAGGGGACTGCAGCCAGCTCAAAGAAGTTGAGACTCTTACTTCCAGCTTGAAATATCCCAGGATAATATTTAGTTTCTGGATGACTTGCTTTAAAGTGCTTTGTTTTTCATAGTGCTTTGCAGCTAATTTTAACTCCATTTCGTGTGGCAGCAGTGGGTCAGTAGCTATCATAAGCACCAGCAAGAAGCAAAAGAGAGATGTTTTGATCCAAAATAGGAGGAGAAATTGAAGGGGAAATGAAATGTAGGGAAGGTGCTCCAGGTGGTGGTGGTGCTGGATCTGTGGAAGGGCAGATCTGTGCTTGTTTCTCCAGCTCCTGAGTAAGGAAATGGGCAGTGACAGCACCCAGAGCTGGCCTGGCATTTGATTTTGGAGGCAGTGGGTGCAGGGGAGCTCTGGGGGCTTGGAGGGGACCCCAGAGTCATTTTACACTCAAATGTATCCCAGCAAGGGATGGAGGGATCCCAGTTGTGGATACCAAGCAGCACAACAGGTAAATGTGAGTATGAAGGGCCCTCAAGATGATCAGAGGGATGGAGCACCTCTGCTAGAAGGAAGGGATGGGAGAATTGGGATTATCCAGCCTGGAGAACAGAAGCTTTGGGGTGACCTAATTGTGGCCTTCCAGTACTTGAAGGGAGTCTGCAAGAAAGATGGAGGGAGAATCTTTGCAAGGGCCTGGAAAGCCAGGACAAGAGGGAATGGCTTCCCACTGCCAGAGGGCAGGGGTGGGTGGGATATTGGGAAGAAATTCCTCCCTGTGAGGGTGGGGAGGCCCTGGGACAGGGTGCCCAGAGCAGCTGTGGCTGCCCCTGGATCCCTGGGAGTGTCCAAGGCCAGGCTGGAGGGGGCTTGGAGCAACCTGGGACAGTGGGAGGGCTCCCTGCCCATGGCAGTGGGGTGGAACAAGATGAGCTTTAAGGTCCCTTCCAACCCAAGCCATTCCAGGATTCCATGATAATATAATGGAAAGTAAATCTTGTTCCTTTAAAGCCTTTATGGTGGCTCAGTGTCCCCTCACCACTGCCTTTGGGAAGGGGAGCTGGCTGTTCCCTTGGAGCTCTGTTCCTTTATCCAGCTGAGCAAGGAGCACACAGGGACACACCTCTGCTCCCTCACCACGAGGGAATGGATATTATTCCTAACCCTGTGTGATACAGGTTGCTCTTGATTTTGGCACAGCACAGAGCCAGACACTGACAGGTATTTCTTTCTTGCAAACATGTTTACACACGTCCCTCTTCATTAAAGCATCCGAAGGAGCAGCAGAGCTACAAAGCCAATTGTTCCCCATTTCTGTTGCTGACATTATGCTGCTGCAGCACGAAACTGGTGATCCCAGAGTGGGGCTCATTAAGTTTGGTGCTGCACAAAGACACAATCAATTGCAGCTCCTGTTCCAGAGCCTTGGAAAGGCTCAGAGTCAGGGGAATCATTCTTCCAGCCTCGATTCAAACTGTTGAAAAAGAACAGCAGCTACAATCCCTGCAAAAAATCTGTTTATCTGGTAAATACGTGGGTGGTTATTGGCAATTTTACCAATGATCATCTTCAGGTTAATTATCCTCATACATATTGATCAGGTAGAGTTCAGCCCTGAGAAAATGGCATCCTTCTTAGGCACAGCTTCAGGAGATGCTGGAAAATATATTCCAAAAGGTGGTTAACACCATTGCAGGAGATTCTGCTGTGAAACTTTCCCCTGTCTAGCTGCAGAGACATCTTGACACATGCAACTCTGTGTGAGAATAAATATGTGCAAAATGAGCTCGGAGAGTTGCTGGGAAAGGAGGAGAAATGTTCTTTGCCTGTCAGAGCTCAGTGTTTGAGTCTCCCTGGAGCACTGAGCTCGAATCTACAGCCCCCCCACCTGTTTGTTTGGATCCGTTTTGGGAATACAGGTTGCTTTTAATGGGGGGATTGGGAGGGAGAGAGCCAGCCCTTGTTTTCCTCTTTTCTGTGGTGGATGCAGGGGGCCATGGATACCTCTGTGCCCCGGCATCCTTTCAAAGCTGGGGCTGTAACCAGGAACCTCCTGGGGAGCAGAAGCAGCTCTTGGGCTTGAAGGGATCAAACCCTGGGCTGGGGTGGAGGATCGAGGAGAGTCTGTTCATTGTCAGTGCTGAGGGACCTCTCAGGTTTTGGGGCAGAGCAGCGAGGCCTGTCCTCGCCCCGAATCACAGCAAGGTTTGCTCCAACCTGCTCCCTCTCTCCAGCGAGAACAAAGCTTCGTGCCCAGGATCGGAACGTTGGGCTTGTTCAGGCAGTGCCTCTGGGGGGCCGGGCTCTGGGTGTCGGTGTGGGGAGGAGGGCCGGGCTCTGGGTGTCGGTGTGGGGAGGAGGGCCGGGCTCTGGGTGTCGGTGTGGGGAGGAGGGCCGGGCTCTGGGTGTCGGTGTGGGGAGGAGGGCCGGGCTCTGGGTGTCGGTGTGGGGAGGAGGGCCGGGCTCTGGGTGTCGGTGTGGGGAGCAGATCGAGTGGGCTCCGCTCCAGCTCCGCTCGCACCTTCCACGCAGACGCATCCCCTGGCGAGGGGGGAACTCTGGGAGCTGCTCTTTGTTTCCCTTCACCCCATCTATTTCCTTCAGCCCAGGCAGTTTCTTTTATTAAGTAGATTATATGTTTGGCTCAATAGGAGCTTTTCTTCCCGAAGGAAAAAGAATGCTGTTGGCATGAAAAATCCTTTTTATCCACTCCTGTCTCCTGCTTTGCCCCGGCTGCTCTTGAGAGCACCCAAGAGATACCAACTGGGGGCTCTGCTTCCCTGTCCCCCTTCTGTCCCCCACCCATGGGCAAACAACAGTTGCATTTTCCTGGCTTCTGATAAGTTTCTGGTAGGAGAATTTGCCTTTCTGGTTAACCAGACTGGAGCTACTGGACCTGCATGAGTTGCTCTGTAATTCTCCTCTTTGCCGGGAGCTTCCCAGTGCAGTGAGCCCCGGTGCAGACAGGCCTTTCCTCCTTGGCACACAGAAATTTGGAGAGTTCCTGCCTGCAGCCTGGAGGTTTTGGCCAACAATACCTGGAAAGCCCCTCAGAGGTCTCTGGTGAGAGGTGGAGAGAAGGACATTCATGTGCTGAAGGCTCTGTTCTCTTTGTTCCAGCTGCTCTCTGACTCGGGGGATTTTTGAGGTGCAAACATAAGAATGAAAGTTAAAACAGAGCTGTTGTGTCAGAGGCGGAACAGGGGCAATTTAGCAGGAAATTTTGGCTTTCTGCACAGAGCAGATAAGGATCTCATGCTGTCTCCAAGCTGGGGATCTGGTATCATACCTTGCAGGTAAACTGATTTTTTTTTGTTTCTTAATCCTGCAAATGAGACTGAGCAGACACGACCTGCTTCTCTGCTTTCCCTCTCAAAGGCATGCTCAGTTTCAGGCCAGATACTTCACTCAGAAGTTTACAAAACCAGTTTTATTAGTGCATTGAAATGTTTTGTTTGCTTTGGAGCTTCTGGAAGCAAAACTGCCGCAGCCTAAATCTTGGGATTGAGACCTCAAAAATGAGTCTAACAGGAACAAAGTTCAGTTTTGTTGTATCTAAATCAAACTGAAAAGAACCTACACAGTGAAATGTGTGTGGGTTAAATGTTTTTAATTTGTACCTTGAGCTTTTGATAAGTAATAAGGGAGATGCTTTAAAAGACCATTTCCTTTTAAGTAGACTTGAAGGCAGGAATGTGCCCTGGGTGCTCTTTGCCATCTCAGATTTTCATAAAATCTCCTTTATCAGCAACCTTTGTTCCCCCAAGTGTATGTATTTTTCAGAATTGTCTTCTCTGCACTCCGCTGACCATGGGAAAACACTGATCTTGGAGCTGTTTGAAGTGAATGTTAGTGGGGTTTTTTTTTTTCCTTTCATTATAACATTTTCTCTCAAAGTCTTCAGAATCTGTGGATGTTCTCCACACTTCTCAACACAGATCAGTCTGAGAGTCTTCCCTGCCCGTTTTCTGTCCCTGTCCCTTTTCACTGGCCTGTGCTGAGCACCTGATGATGAGCTCCGTTTGCTCGTGATGCTTTTTAAATGTCTCACTCAACAACCCTTCAGCTTTTAGTGACAGAGTTACAGAATCATGAGATATCCTGAGCTGGGAAGGGCCCACCAGGATCATCCAGTCCAGCCCCTGTGCCTGCCCAGACACCCCACCAACCCCACCCTGGGCATCCCTGGAGCAGTGTCCAAAGGCTCCTGGAGCTCTGGCAGCCTCGGGGCTGTGCCCATTCCCTGGGGAGCCTGGGCAGTGCCTGAACCCTCTGGGGGGAAGAACCTTGCCCTGATACCCTCTCCTGACACAGCTCCAGACATTCCCTCGGCTCTTGTCATTGCCTTTGCACTGCGGTTTTGAATCTGTTGATTCCAAACTAACCAGCACCCACATTCTGCCCATCTGAAACAGCTCAGAACAACAGCTGGAAAAGGAGGAGCAGCGTCCAGAGAGAATTAAGTGAAGAGTAATACAATTACCCTGATTGATTTACCCAGGTCTCTGGGATAAGGGCTAATGGGTGTCTTCCTCCTAAACCTACCCTGAGTAAATCAGGACCAGCTTGTTTTTCATTAAGCTTAGGGTAACATGTCCCCACACACAAGTGTTGAGGGTGACTTTGTGTGTGACTTTACACTGAGAGGATTTAGATCAGCCTGGGCAGAGTTAACTGTGGCATTTGTATCTTTTAAAACCCTTCTTCACAGCTCCCTACCTGAAAGCCCATTTCTGCAGCGGGTAAGGACATGTTTTGGATTCCCTCTGGGAAGGCTGGGAGAGCTGATGAAAGCTGGTGAAAACCCTGCCTGCTGCTAAACAAGCCCCACCCTTCTTCTTGACATTGTTGGATTCCTCTTTGTTCCCAAGGATGGCAAGGCCTGGGGATTTGCTTACAGTTTTTCAGGCAGCTTGAGAAGAGTACAGTGACAGCTGGGAGGTGGAAAAATGTGGGAATCTACTTCAGAGTTTCTCCTTCTCTTTATCCAAATAATCTTTGTGGAGAGCAGGCAAGAAGCCAGGATTTTATTTGACCCAAGGTAGTGTCTCAGATCAGGAAAGCAGTTATTAAAGAAGTGGCTGATCTAGCCTGGTGTGGCACGCCTGGCTGGTGCAGTCGGTTGGGATTGGCTTTGGTTTGGCATCCACCAGCTGCTCCTTGTCTCCGTGAGCCGGGGTGGTCTTCCCCTGCCAGCCCAGGTTAGGCAGGTCCAGGACAGTCTGGACAGTCAGCCCAGGTGGAATCAGGTCAGTCAGTTTGAGTAATTGTTGGGTTTGGGCTGAGTCTGACCCGAGGTTGGGCTGGGAGTGGATCTCGGTCGGATCTCGCCCGGTCTGCAGGGGTGACTTGGGTCATGGCTGGTGGTGATTGCAGCAGGAGCAGGCAAAGGGCTGCCTGGACAGGCACCTCCTGGAAAGGCTCCTCTGCCTCCACAGTCTGTTTCATGGTGGAATTGCATTCTTGCAGGTCTGGAATACTGGGTATGACCTGTGCTGTTTGCAGAGCCGGTTCTTCCAGAGCTTGTGAACGGCCCTTCTGAGAATGGAGAATGTAAAGGAGGTTTCCTCTCGTTTGAGCTCTTGCTCTCCATGGGTTTTAAGGAGTTGATCTTGTTTTGATTTCAGCTTTGACATGTCTGTGCTCTGACTGCAAACAAGCCAACTCCACGTGTGAGACGGACGGTGCCTGCATGGTCTCGGTCTTCAACCTGGACGGTGTCAAACACCACGTTCGGACCTGCATTCCTGAGGCAAAACTGATTCCTGCTGGGAAACCCTTCTATTGCCTGAGTTCAGAGGATCTGCGTAATACTCACTGCTGCTACTCTGATTTTTGCAACAAAATTGATTTAATGGTTCCCAGTGGTAAGTGGAGAGTCAGAAAAATCATGTGTTTGAAGTGGGAGGAGAGGAGCTGTCTGTTTGGGATTGGGAATTCAGAGTTCTCGGCCCTGTTTTCGCTTCTTCCCTTCAGTTGCTGCATGAACTTGAGCGCTGGGTTTATTTCCTTCATCTGTAAAGTAGAAAGAACAAACTATTTCGAATTCAAATGGGAATGTGTGTGTTCCCTTTGTCACTGAGCTGGCCCTGCCTTTATCAGCTGGTGTTGTTTCTCTTCCAAGACCCCAAATCTTTTCAGTGCTGAGCACCAGTAGATGAGCACTGCAGGCTGTGGGGAGGAGGGTGCTTAGATTCAGAACACACACAGGGGAAGCAGCCCTGCCTCTGAGTGAGGATGTGGGAAACTTCTGCTTCTCATCCCTGGCATGGAGAGGGCATGTGGTGCTTCCTCACACCTCCTACTTTCTGTTTTGGGCTGGTTTTTAGTGGGTGCTGTGAGGACTGCAGAGTCATTTTCCTTGGGAGCAGTGAGGAGGTCTCATCTGTGCTCAAAACAACAAATAATTGTCTTGAGGTTCAAGTTCACTGGTTGTTGCAAGGCGAAAGGGAAAGAGGGAGCAGGGAGCCATGGTTGAGTTCCAAAGGAAGCTGATGTGCAGGCTGTTCTGGAAAATCAGCCCAGAACACGCTCCTGTCTAAAAGAGTGAATGAACAGCTCCTAATCCCTGATCCCACAATTGCAGCTCCATCTTCTTTTTGGGGTTTCAGCTGCATTTTGCCTGCCTGATGATCAACCCCACCTCAACACTTGTTTGATCTGTCTCCAGGCTAAAATCATCCAGGCTCTGAGAGAACAGCAAAACACAAGAAAGTCCTCAAAGGAATGATAATTTTCTCAAAATGTCTGTTTTTCTCCTCGCTTTTCTTCCAAGGACACCTGAAAGACAACGAGCCCCCGTCAAGCTGGGGTCCCGTGGAGCTGGTGGCAGTGATTGCTGGGCCTGTATTCCTGGTGTTTGTTGTCATGATCATTGTAGTCTTTGTGTTCCACCACCACCAACGAGTCTATCACAACCGCCAGAGGCTCGACATGGAAGACCCTTCTTGTGAAATGTGCCTTTCCAAGGACAAGACCTTGCAAGATCTGGTCTATGATCTCTCCACCTCCGGCTCTGGCTCAGGTATTGCGAGATGACGGGATGAGCAAGGAGACCTTGCAGTTGTGTCTTTGGGCTGTGGTTGCCACAGCTTTGCTTTGCTCCACTGCCTCAGAGCCTCTTCAGGGGGTCTGTCATGAGCCTGTTCAGGGGGTCTGCCATGAGCCTGTTCAGGGGGTCTGTGTCTGTTCAGGGGGTCTGTGTCTGTTCAGGGGGTCTGTGTTTGTTC